>JAMAHF010000095.1:0-135778 GCA_023627405.1 Penicillium sp. S1316
TTTCAACCATGGTTAAATCGGGCGGAAGTGCGTCACTCGCTTGCGTGCGTCACTCGCTTACCGATTACGTTAGTTAACTAACTACAAGTACTAAGTAGTTGCTAGCGGCTCCCGCCTAGGTTGCGGTAGCCATTCCGAGCACGAGGGGTTACCTCTCGTAGTCCAGCCCATATAATTTTTACCAGATGGTCCTAAGACATCAAGGGTACCCTGTTGCTCATTATGACGCGCACGCTGAGAGCGCGGGTAGTCATTAGCCGCTCGGGGTTGCCGTGCGAAGCCATCGTGGTATCGAATGCTCCTAACGAGGCAGTGGACGGTGACGGAGTTGGCAAGAGATGGGGTCACAGTTTCGCCCTTAAGGGCGGCGACTTGGTCGGTGATGGAGGACAGATCGGCATACATTTTCAGTAAAATAAGGACTAAGCATCAGGTGGCCCAGAAGGAAGAGAACGCCGGAGAATCTAGGCGATTGGTAGAGTGGGGCAATTCTATGAGTTCTAATTGGATGAATTATAAATACGAATCAAGGTTCCGAGCCGCAGGTTTCCGCATAATTCAAACTCGAAAAGACACCTTGCTGTTTGATTCACGACAAGGTCGGTTAAAATTTAGCGGGGCTTTACAGACCCTACTCGTGGGTACTCGGCGACGTTTCTGAGGTAGAGTGAAGTGGATTGTCTCTTTTTCAATAACTGAATTAATCAGTGGTGTGATCTAGATGATCCGGTCCACGATATCAATTTCATCGTCTGGCGGGGCCCACTGAGATTCTCCGGCTTTATCTGTTCCTCTATTGGTCAGATATGCTGCCACCCCTGCAGCACGGAAGCACATGGAGTATCTCACCTGCACCATGTTCCATATCACCACATGAACCTGGATGCACAACCGAATTCTTCTCCAAGATATCCGAGCGAACTGCTTGACATGCTTGCCTTGAATTAGCAAGCTTAATACCTAGACCCCGAAGAATTCTAAACACCGCCCACTTACCGACAAGGGACTTGTTCTTTCCGGATTGCTGTGGATTCTCCCGATGGGTCATACCTGATTGTGTTTCGAGGAAGTAGAAATGTTGATAGACCCTGTTCTATCGCTCAATCCAGCCTGCTGGAAGGGGTGTTTGGGGATGTAGAGGGCTTGAGATGGACGATCCCTTGGTTCACGAGGTATGGTGATAGATATGTGAGATTATAGTTGCTTTCTATAGTATCAGTTCCGCGGCGGACAGCGTCCATGATATATGAGAATGCCGCAAAGTAGACTGCATTTGGGGTAGGGCTCTGCTCTCGCGGGATTGTCGGGAGTCTGCAATCATATCTATCCAGGTACAAGCAATACAACAGAATCATCCTACGAGGCTTAGCCGCTCTTGACTATGCCCACTATGTCTTGGATGACATGTGAAATCAAAAAGGTGAGTTTCCCACTCTAAGAGCTTATGTCCGCGACCTAAACGAGGACCCTGGAGCATGAGGCCGAGCTAAAGCGCGCTTCATTGAGGCCAGTCTGGCCCCATGAGGTCACTTCGAATCGTCCATTTTTGTTCTAGCGCGTGGCGAAGTGATTTTGCACTAGTACTAGCTCTTGGGTTAGTAGGCCTGGTCAGTGCTCACTGCTGTTCATCTCTTATTTGGCCGCCACATCTAGCAGCACGGTGGATCAGATGGTTGATTAGTATTAGTCAACTTGATGCATGTTCGTGTGACTGTATTCCGAGTACTAAGCCAGGAGCTATCTGAGAGTCTCTGCTCTGGGGACATCAGGATGCCAAAAGCAGTACGGGAAACATTGAGGGGAAGTCATGCGGAGGACTTTGTTGCTCATCACACGTGCGTTTCGAGAGCGTGTGACCATTGATAGCTTGAAAATCCCAAAGCTCTTGAGCAAAGCCATCATGATAGCGGATGCCCCTGTCAAAGCAGCGGACTGAGATCTGGCTAACGAGAGGGAACGAAATACATTTCCTAAGGATGGCGGCGACCCGCACGTGGGGGAGCGGCATCGCTTGCATTGTAATAGGAAGGCGCAATAATATAGGAGAGAGGGCGGGCTGTGTTGGTCCATGGTTGAATGTGGTCGCCAGGAAATGGCTAAATAATGCGAGACTTACGATCCTTGAAATTACACGTGATTGTTCTACAGCGAGTCATCCTTTAGCGGGGTTTAGATCCTGCGTTTTGAACCAATGTGTATCCATGATTCACTAAGTAGGAACCTAATCAGCTGAGCCGCTGTGGGGCGTATGTGGTGTGACAATGATTGGATTGAAGAAGGCAAGAGTTTGCAGTGAACAGTTCCATCCGGCGGATGCCCGCGGCTCCGGCCCATAATTATCCTTATCTACCTAGTATCCCAGGGTCATGATCGGGTCCACTTGGTCAATCCCGCTATCCGGTGCGGCCCATGCACGTTCCTCTCTCCGTGCTTTGCGCTCGTTAGCCGCCAAGAGAAGACAGGTTCCCGCTGCCATCTTCCAGTTTTGATTTCCACGTAATACACGCGCTGGTATTGTAGATTCCATTTCTGAGCCCTGCCTTCGGGAAGCGGCGGTGTCAGCTTCTCAAAGGATGAGAAAAGGAGGGCAAACATGGCTACCCAACTCCGAGTCCGGAAACGTGGGGGATAGACCAAGAAGAATAGTCGAGTCAGGAAATGGGATGCTCAAAACACAATAATTCCTAATAGAAAGCCACCGGTGGACTCAGCATCGGCGGTTCGTATCTAGGAACCGAGGCTGCATCGCGTATGCTTTTTTGTATGCTACATTATGGTGCTGGGGTTGCTGCGGTAAGCCAACTCTCATTTCAACTTGGCGAAGGAATATAAAAATGCAATAACAATCGGGTGGCGAAGTATTCGCCTTCGATAGTCCTGCTTTGGCGATGTGATATCTTGTGCGTTAGCCTCATCCTGTATCTCCGAACCCTGGTCCTTGCTCAGTTTTGCGGCGCATTTCCTAGCTCTGATTGTCGCGGCCAATGAGGAGAGACACCTATGTGCTGTGCTGGCAGTTTCATCTCCGAAGACTATCCGCCAAGACTTGCTCGATATATCGTCGACCAGGCAATGGACTCTTGGGGTGGTTAGCAGTGAAAACCAACCAGACTCCGGCCAGAGGTTAACGGAGTGACTTCGGCTCCCAGTGGCATTTCCGGATTAGACGGGAACTTGTTCCAAAGGGGATATTGCGAGAAGTGAGAATCTCTCTCTCTCTATTGTGCACTCACCTTGGTCTCTCCCAGGTCGTGCAACTATGAAGCGGCCTCACCCTGATCTCACCCGGGCAGCACCCACCCAACTTCTAGCCACGCTTAAGCCACACACCAGATCCAAAAAGACGGTGGCCTCTTTTTTAATAAAGTCTAAAGGGACCCGAGACAACCTATCGCCTTGTATGTTCCGAAACAACGTGTTAGGGAAGCTTTGAGACCGCAACAAACCTTAACACATATTTCGGCCAGAATGACGATCACTCATGCACGAACAAGGATAAGATTGGTGCATAAAAGACGTGACGACTTTGAGCCCGAAGAGGACGACCAGAGAGACCATTAATTACCCACAGGAACGTTTGGTGTGAGGAGCTATCTGCGGATGAACCAAGTACACTCGTTTGGTTTCCCTTATGGGGACTGCCATTGGATGCCATGCGGGAAAAATAGAGAACTATTGGCCTTGGTCAAGCGTTAATGGCTGGATTGGATATGGTTATGACTGCAGTTTGGCGGAACACCGTCGTGGCTCGGCCTTGGAGCGGCGCCATTGGAGGCTGAGGAATGAAGAACAGGAAATTGCTACAGCCTTGCCGCTGTTGCCTTGTTTTGCAACGTTATATAACCTTGTCTTTGTCGCCTTTTATAGAACCTGGTGCCTGGTAAAGCCAGTTGGAGCTGCATGTGCCTCCTCAAGCATTGCTTCGGTAGCGGCCTGCTTGATGGAAGAGCAACGATCCAGGCAATCGCATAGAGACGGGGCTGTCGAGAGCCTTGTGCGAAGCCATGGTACGGGGGTTTGCACGGGGCGGCGCTGCAACCCGATTTTATCTGGATCTCGACTTGTTCCCGAGGGTCAAAGAGATTTGCTGGAAAATTTGGCTATCAGGAAGGGTATATATGAGATTGTGGGCAAAGCAAAAATGAGACATTTGAGATACGTTCTAGTTTACCTTAGGATAGTACAAACTTATGCAAGTGACCTAGTTATTCAGCGACCTCCTCTTGCTCGCAGATTATATCGTGACTTCGTCGCATGGTTCGTTTGTCGAGCGTTATTGCGGGCGTTGCCGGTTATTTCTGCAAGATCGCGATTGTTCGAGGATGACCGACTATGCCGAGAGCGTAAACTGCGAAGATCTTTCAGGCTTCTAGAATAGATGGCCTGGAGGCTACTCCTTTTCCTGCCGGGAAAAATTTAGGAACAATCTCATCCCAAGTATATCTATCCTGCTTTAGTCTCACAAGCCGCTTCTTGTGTTCAAGTGAGAGGGGCCCACGAGCAGGCACAGGAGGGCTCGGCGTCCGAGCGGAATTATTAACTAGGCCATTGGTAGGGCAGGACATAGGAAGCAAGGCGTCCGGTCTTCTGGGGCTTCGTCATTGAACATGAGATCCATGGCCAGACGCAGTTCTGGGAGATTGAACCGTGCCTGGCCGTCTGCTGTGGCGAGGTTGTCCCTCTGCCGCCAGAACGCCGAGAAGGTGTACTGTGGCGAGCTGAACATCCTCAAATACCCTCCTATGCTTACTCCTTTATTTCCAACATGACGGGGCCGTGGCTAATTGGAGATATCATACGTACCGTGCGCACTGGGTGCATCTCGAAGTCTCGCCCAGCCTGCTGCACTATGACTGGAATCCCGCCGAACTGGAAGCTTGATGGTAGGTCGATTGTCTCCTGCAAGACGAGTATCACAAAGCCTATGCCGTCGACCAAATCCAGTATCGAGACCTACTCTCCTCTTCAAGTAATCTAGACGTGTGGGAGCCTTCCTCCAACCACAGACACGTTCTGGAAGTACTTGCTGTTTCCCTTGATAGGGCGATTGGAACCGTAGTCGTATCCTACCTAACAATTAAAGTTGTCGTTAAACTCCTTGACCTTATCCTTTGTCTCTTGAACCATCTCTGAGCATCCGCATTCGGCTGTCCCGTCGAGGGGTTAGGTTGAATTGCGGTTGCGATGGCCATGGATAGCTTCAAGATCTTTAACTAGTCAATATTACTATGTTTGAGATTTATCAAGGCCTCCGGTCGCCATTCCTGACTGTACGTTGGCACGATATCGTGCTTTCACCACCCCTGTTCGACCCCCTGAATCTTCCATGCCAGATTATGGACTTCCGCGATGCCAATGTTAAGCCCGAGCCCACCAGTTGGGGGAAAGCTGTGGGCTGCGTCTCCCAGCAGAAAGGCGTTGGTGTAACTCCGCGACTGGTAATAAGCTGCCAGCTTGAGGTACGCGGTCCAGACTTGCACACCTAGGGTCTCATATTCGGCCTTTTCACCAATTGCCTGTCACGCGCGAATTATTTTGATAGCGGCTATAGGAGCATGTCATCGGGCGGTACGCACTTGATCCAACTGCTCGCGGTAATAATACACCATGAAATATTCGTTCGGCGTATCGTAGTCAACCATAAGGGCAAACACGAAGTGAGATCCGCAGCTGCAGGTGATAAACCACTGCATGGTATCTCACAGCATCAAGCACCTTAGGATGCCAGGCTTGAGCTGTTGGCCAGGCGACCTCGGAAAAGCGATTGTCCCTTCCATATTTGTAACCAGCAAGAACACACGCGCTGGAAACGGTACAAACGAGCTGCAAGGTATGGTCAGGGAACAGACGTTTATAGTCCAGGGAAAATAGTGAAATACAAGAGATGCTGTAGCCAGTGCGTCATCGATCCGAAACACTCTCATAATGTATAGTCGTGACAAATAACGCAACACCATCATCACCCAGGCCAAGGAAAGAAACACGATGCAGCTTGTGATAAAACGCTAAATGATATGCATACTAGCGCATGATTGATGGGGATGGCGATTGTTGTCTGAAAGGCAGGCGTGGTGTGTGTGTCTCCGTTAAAATATAAACCGGGGTGGCGAGGACTCTCGCGCGCGGCACGAAATCATCCACACGGCAGGACGGCTGTCCATACTTGCGAGCAATATTATCGGATACCAGGCAAGTTGTAGTTGTCCAATCTGGATTGTATATGCGGCTTTCCTTCAGACCAGGCGGACCGCCCACCTTGGCGGCCTCGTCCTGGTCTGTTCGGTCCGGTGCGGAAACTCGTCGGACCGCGTCGCGAGCGTTTTGACTATCCTCGGCGGTTTTTTCGAAGAGTAGCTGCAAGACCAATCTACTGTGAACCGCTCCCACTGCAAGTCCATCATGTCATCCACTGCCTCTTTCCCCAGTGCTGCCCCAAATCGGCCGCCGCTCTATGTCGTGCCACCCCCTGTCCGAAACGACGGGCGGCCGGTGATCCAAAAGGTCCTGATTGCAAACAGAGGAGAAATCACCTGCCGGGTGATACAAACCTGCCGAAAGTTGAACATTACCTCTGTTGCTGTCTTTGTTGATGAGTACGTCTGCCGAATCCGCGGTCTGTGCGTTAGGAAACACTGGCTAATCGCGCTCGCAGGGATTCCTCTTCACTACATATCCAAGAAGCAGACGAAGCCGTCAAAATCGGCAGTATCGATACGAGCCCGATTAATCCGTTCCTCAATGTCGATCTGCTGGTCCAGACGGCCGTCTTAGTCGGCGCCGATGCCGTGCACCCGGGCTATGGATATCTCAGCGAGAACTCCACCTTCGCCGAAAAGGTGCGCGACGCGGGCCTGATATTCATCGGGCCCAGCGCAAAGGCCATGTTGACGTTGGGTGATAAGCGAGCGGCCAAAGACTTCCTCCGTGAGCACGCTCCCGATGTGCCTTTAATTCCGGGATACAGGGGTTCGAGTCAGGATCCTGGAGAGCTTCGTGAGGCGGCAGCCAGCATTGGCTTCCCGATCATGTTGAAAGCATCAGCCGGGGGAGGTGGCAAGGGGATGCGCATCATCCGTGAAAAAGAGGCCGCCGAGTTGGACAAGGAGCTTCAGAGAGCACAGTCGGAGGCGCAGCGTAATTTTGGCTCAGCGGATATCATCCTGGAGAAGTATATCCAGAGCAGCAAGCATGTGGAGGTTCAGATCCTGGGCGACTCGCACGGGACGGTGCTTTCCTTCTTTGAGCGCGACTGTTCGGTCCAGCGACGCCATCAGAAAGTCATCGAGGAGACCCCTTGTACCTTCCTCACCCCGGAAGCACGCCAGCGCATGAGTGATACGGCGCTCCGTGTGGCCAGGTTGATCGGCTACGAGAACGCCGGAACCGTCGAGTTCGTCGTTGATGCAGTCACGGGCGACTTCTACTTCCTCGAGGTCAATGCCCGACTGCAGGTCGAGCATCCGATCACGGAAGAAGTAACGGGGGTTGATCTGGTTGCCCTGCAGCTCTTCGTCGCGGCAGGGGGCCGCCTCGTCAGCCTCCCCGAGCTGCAAGGGCTCAAACAGATCGGACACGCCATCGAAAGTCGTCTCTGCGCAGAGGATCCCCGCAAGAACTTCTTCCCTGAGCAAGGCAAGATTCATCTCTGGCTCCCGCTGGCGCAAAACCGGGATCTTCGCTACGAAACCGCTGTGCAGACCGGCTCCTCCGTCTCGATCTACTTTGACTCCATGATCGCCAAAATTGTAGTCTGGGCGCCGACAAGAGCACTCGCCGTTGAGAAGATGGCTAAAGTCCTGGCTCATACCGTCTGTAATGGAGTCCGCACGAACCAGCTTCTCCTCCAGCGGTGTCTTCTGCATAATGCATTCACCGACCCGGCGTATACGACTTCGTTTCTGCCCTCGAATCTCGACCAACTGCTGGCGCCCCCTTCCCTGCAATATGTAAGCGAGCTTTATAACTACCTTCCCATTGTATCGTCATTTGTCGGACGAGTACTGGGCTCTCAAACGGCATCTGTCCGACGGTCATTCCAGGACGTGCGGCCGCAGTTCCGCAACCAACGATTTGATCGGGTCAATCGGCACTACGACGTTGTGACCACGATTGACTGGCCGTTTAATGCCCCGGAATGCTGGCCACAGACTAGCGTCTGTCTCTGGCATTCACAGGCCCCAGGCGTACGATCAGCGGATGCTGGACAAGTCTCGGTGTTCGCCGTGCACGACAAGGTGGAGGAATCCCAGAAGATCAAGATGTCGCTCGCCAGAGAGATTACCAACCGCTACAACAAAATCAGCCAGACTTTGTGGGGTACGGGAGGTGTGCAAGAGGGCAGCCAGTACATCGTCCGTCACGATTCGTGGGTGGGTACAGACACGAATAACTGCACCCTCAGACTGTCCATCAATGGGACCACAATCCTCGCCCACATCACCGCCACCGCGTCGTCTGAGAGTCAGTCACAAACTCTACTGTGCCATCTACCTGCAATCGGGGCATTTGCCAAGGTCAGGGTCGACACTTCCCTCTCCTTCATCGAGAGTACGCGTGCGGCATCGGCGGCGAGCAGCGGAGAAGCGCAGCGGACAATCACTGCGCCGATGCCATGCAAGGTGCTCTCCGTCCTAAAGCAGATTGACAGCCCGGTTAAGTCCGGTGAGACCGTCATGGTGATTGAGAGCATGAAGATGGAAGTCACCATCACCGCGTCTGTGGACGGCAAGTTCCAAACCAGCTGGAAGAAAGGCGATGCGGTGGAAGAGGGAAAGGTCCTTTGTACTGTTGCTTAGATTTCAATTCTCTTTATTGGTGACCATGTAGATAGACAGTTGCAGTTGATACACTGAAGGAATGTAACGAAATCTAGAGCTTGTTTCGATGCAGGCTGGCCATCGCCTTGATCTCCTGGTTGACGGCCAGCTCCGACAGAATCTCCTCGCTGCCTCCCCCGACGACCATGACGCGCACATCTCTGCTGATCTGCTCGATCCTCCCGCCGCGGCCCTGCTTGGAGTACCCAAGCCCTCCCAATACCTGCTGACTCTCCCGATTGACTTTCTCCAGTGTGCGCCCGGCCAATACTTTGAGGTTTGCAAACAAGCCCCCCATCGCAGCGTCAGTGCTGCTCTGTTTTGCTGCCTGGGACATGTGGACCAACTGTTCCATCCACGCATAGGCCGAGTCAACAAGACGCCCCATCTCGGCGAACTTGGCCCTGATAATCTGGTTCTCGATAAGGGTCTTGCCGAAGGTCTCGCGGGTGACGGCATGCCGATACGCGTCCTCGGCACACACCCGGGACATGCGCAAGGCCGTACAGGCGAGCCATAGGCGCTCGTGGTTGAAATCTAGGACTTCTGGTTAGAGATGCGATGCACCATGGGTAATCGGGGCCGTACTGTGCATGATAATGCGGAACCCTTCGTTCTCGTTGCCCAGCCTGTTGGCCACTGGCACCTCAACGTCGTCAAACTCAATGTATGTCGACCCGCTCGCAGAGACGCCAGAGTTCTCGATCTTTCTGCACGTCACTCCCCGGGCTTTGAGCGGGATGATCAGGGCAGATATCCCCGTAGTACCGGCACCTCCAGTCCGGACAGCAGCAGTACAGTAGTCAGCGAATATCCCGTTTGTAATCCACTTCTTCGCCCCGTTGACAATGTACACGTCTCCGCGTCGCTCAGCCGTCGTTGTGAGGCCCGCGACATCGGATCCCGCTGATTGATCGGTTAGTAATGCAATGATAAATCAGTGATCCAAACTTACCGTCTGGTTCGGTGACGCCTAGGCAGAATCGAGACTTTCCTGTCACCATGTCGGGCAGGAACCGCCTCTTTTGTTCATCGTTGCCGAAAGTGATGACAGGCGGACCGCCGATGGAATTCCCGCAGCCCAGTGCCCAGATCACCCCAAGGTAGCCGCACCGCGCTATCTCGTCAATCAAAATGAGATCGTGGAATGCATCCCATTTTCCCGGGGCGATATTGCCAGGGAGCCTCTGTGCGCCGACGTGTGCGACCGCGAGGGGATAGGGGGTGGCAGCTACATATCCCAGCTCCGCGTGGCGCCGGTAGACCTGCAGGTATACGTTAACCAGAAGAACGCAGACAAGTTTGTGATTTGCAGTATACTTCAACTGGAACAAAGCCTTGCTTCTCCCACTGTTCGCAAAAGGGCGCAATGCAGGTCTCCACATACTCGCGCACCTCCATCTGCAGCCCTTTGTGTGACTCGTCATAGTAGGGACTGTGGCCGCGACTCAGCCAGAGGGCTTCCGAAAATGGAGGATCTGCTTTGGGCGACATGTCGGTCTGATTGATTAGGTACGAAACTAGATTTCCCTCGGATTGCAGCCCCTATTCATGCTGGTCCCCTGTCGGTCCGACATCCGGCCACCTCGGCTCATGTATGCGTTGTTCCGCGGAGTTTCGGGCTTTGTTCCAGGAGTGGAAGGGGTCTCTTTGAAGAAAGAAAAAAAATGGATCAATTGTGACAGTGCGTATGTGCTTTGCTACAGTCTACATTCTAGCTAGGAGCTTATGCGTGTCCGTCCCCTTGACCTCCTGCAGGGTGACCACCTCCAGACACACCCCGAGCACATCGCGCGTGTCCCTCGGATCAATAATCCCGTCATCAATCAGCATCGCGCTGGTTGCGTAGCACTCGCTGTCCCGTTGCGCACTCTGCCTAAAGGACTCGACCTGCGTCTGGAGCTTCTCGGGCGACAGAACCCTGCCCTTGGACTTCGCACTGGCCCGCTGAACCGTCTCCATCACGCCCACCAGCTGGTCCGGGCCCATGACACTACAGCGACCAATGGGCCAGGTGAAGACAAAGCGCGGTTTATAAGCCCGGCCGCACATGGCGTAGTTGCCGGCCCCGTACGAGGCGCCTACGATGATGGAGATATGCGGGACGGTCGAGCAACTGACGGCAGACACCAGCTGGGCGCCCAACTTGATGATCCCCGCATGCTCGGCCTTAGCACCTACCATGAAGCCGGTGACATTGTGCAGGAAGATGATGAGCACGTTCCTGAGGGATTAGCTTAGCAGGTTACGGAGTAGTGATTGCAAGACATACTGCTGGTTGCACATGCGGATGAACTGCGCCCCCTTGGCGGCTTCATTGGGGTTGATGACGGAGAGCTGGTTGGCGACAATGCCGACCGGAAAGCCTGTAGAAGCATCGTATTAGCCCTGTAAATAACCGTAGGAAAGGAGTTGGGAGATTACCCAGAATATGCGCCCGGGCAGTGATCATGTTCGGCCCGAACTTGGGCTTGAATACGGACAAGCGGGAGTCATCGACGAGGCGGAGAAGAACCTCCATCATGTTTAGCGGCTTTCGAATGTCTGGATTGACCAGACGAAGAATATCGTCCGCTGGGTAGCGTGGGGCGATCGACGGTATGCGACCGTGCAGCGATGGCATGCGTAGATCCAGCGAGGAAACCCATTCGCGGGCCTTGACAATGGCATCGAATCTAGAACGTTAACATTCCTGTAGATTCACGCAATGATCTCCATGCACGTACTCGTCCGAAGCAAGCTGGTCAGCCAGCCCGGTGACTGTGGCATGCACGCTGGCGCCGCCGAGGGCTTCTGCCTCAATCACTTCGCCCGTCGCCATCTTCACCAAGGGCGGCCCTCCCAGAAAGGCCTGCGCCTGGTTCTCCACGAAGATGGTGTAGTCCGAGAGCGCTGGATGATAGGCACCACCAGCGGTGGAGGAGCCAAAGACAATGGCACAGGATGGCTTTCCGTGCTGTGTGCGAACAGCGAGGTCGTGGAACAGCTGGCCTCCCTTGTGGAAGACTCGAAACTGCTGAGGGAGAAAGACACCGGCCCGGAAAGAAAGACAGTTAGCAGGGCTAAAACCGCGAGAGTCTGATGGTTCTTACCGATTGAACCAGAGAAATCAATGGTAGGTCGTTTTCAAAGGCCACCTCCATGATCCGGTTGACTTTGAGGACGGTCATTTCATTCCACGCGCCACCACTCTGCGTGGGGATGTGGGACATCAGCATACACGGACGGCCGCTGACATTGCCAATGCCTGCGATCAGGTTGCCAGAGGGCGTTGAATTCGGGTTTTGGAAGCCGGCAAAGGCGCCCAGCTCGAGGAAGGGGCTATCGTGGTCGAGGAGAAGGGCGATTCGGTCGCGCGCTGGCGGTAGGTCAGTCTACTGGGCTGAATCATGGGGAGATGAAAGTATGGCGCACGCAGCAGCTGGCCTCGCGACTGGTGGCGCGTAAGAGAGACATGGTCGCCCTCAGAGACAATCTGCTGCATGCTCTGCTCAAAGCGTTCGAGGACCGGCTTCCATTCCTGCTCGTTCTGCCGGAATTGCGCGCCTCCGAGATCGAGGCGCGATGCGCCAGAAGGGAGGAGAGCCATTTTGAATGAGTTACTACGGCAAACAGAAGATTGCTGGCTGGAAAGAAGGCGAGAGACTGTATCGGTGGTCGTCGGTCCGAGCATCCCCCCCTACGGACCCCTCTCACCACTGTCGGTCCGCCAACCGCTACTACGTTCGACAGCCTGCTGTGCCATATTCTCTCCTTTCAATTGTATATGTTCTTAAGCAGCTATGGGCACCTCATCTGCACCCTCGGTACGCATCGTCGAAGTTGGCCCGCGGGATGGCTTGCAAAACATCCGCAAGCTCGTCGATACCGCAACCAAAATTGAACTGATCCAACGCCTGCACCAAACCGGTCTCCGCTCGATCGAACTCACCTCGTTCGTCTCTCCGCGTGCAATCCCGCAGCTGGCGGATGCCCAGGATCTCACCCAGAATGAGCGCATCCAGGCTTTGCTGCAACAATTCCAATTCAACCTCCCAGTGCTGGTTCCAAACCTCAAGGGTTTGCAGCGGGCGATCGCAATTGGCGTCAAAGAGGTTGCTGTGTTCATCAGTGCCACCGAAGGGTTCAGCAAGGCCAACATCAACTGCACGGTTGAACAAGGGCTTGACCGTGCGAGGACGGTGTTGCAGGAGGCGACCAAAACTGGCATCGCTGTCCGGGGGTGAGTTTGACCAGAGCACGATGGCTTTTGGCCTGCTAACCATTCTGCAGTTACGTCTCTTGCATCTTCGCCGACCCGTACGAGGGCCCAACCTCTCCCTCTGCTGTTCTACGATGCGTCAAGCCCCTACTCGATCACGGATGCTACGAGGTCAGCCTCGGCGACACGCTGGGAGTCGGTGTCCCCGCGGATGTACGCCGTCTCCTGTCCTATCTCGAGGTCAACGGAGTTCCCCTGGACAGATTAGCCGGCCACTTTCATGACACGTACGGCAGTGCAGTAGCGAACGTGTGGGAGGGATACAAGTGCGGACTGCGTGTGTTTGACGGGAGCGTTGCAGGGCTCGGAGGCTGCCCCTTTGCCCCGGGCGCAAAAGGCAACGTCGCGTCGGAGGACCTGGTTTACATGTTTGAGCGATCGGGCGTCCAGACTGGCGTGGATCTCTCCAAGCTGGCCGAGACTGGAGTCTGGATTTCCAAACGTCTTTCGATTCCCAATGCCAGTCGGGCGGGAGCAGCCACGACCGCGTCCAGGAAGCAAACCCCAGCAAAGTCGCTCCCCAAACTACGGTGGGGGCTCGTCAGCGAAACGGAGGGGCTACAGGTCTACCGATCCGGAGTGAATCTGAAACTGTGCCTGAACCGGCCCGGGAACGGGAATGCACTGACCAGCATGATGATTGCGGACCTGACGGCGCAGATCCGCGACGCAGACAGCGACCCCCAGACCTCGCGGCTGATTATTACAGGGAACGGCAAGTTCTTTTGCACGGGAATGGACCTGGCCACAGGTAGCACCCCGGTCGGAGAGGGCGGATCCACAAGCGACGCGCAGTACAACCGGCTCTTTGGCCTCTTTGAAGCAATCGACCAGTCGACCAAGGTCACCGTCGCCTCGCTGAATGGCCCTGCGTTCGGCGGCGGCGTGGGCCTGGCCTTTGCATGCGATCTGCGAGTCGCCACAAAGGAGGCAAGTGTCACGCTCAGCGAAGCAAAGCTGGGTCTGTGCCCTGCTACCATCTCCAAGTACGTTATCCGCGAATGGGGCTACGCTTTTGCCCGCGAGGCGATGCTCTCTGCCCGCACGGTTCCGGCGGAGGAGCTCTATTCACGGGGGTTTGTCTCACAGTTGGCACCCAGTGCGAGTGAGCTTTCTACCACCCTCGATGGCCTCCTCGGCCGGCTCCGAGTTGCTTCAGCGGAGGCCTCGCGGATGTCCAAGGAGCTGGTTCGACTGGCCTGGGCGGACGCTGGCAAGGAGCCACAGGCAAAGGGAATAAGAGCACTCTTTAACGCTATGATGAGCGCCGACAGCGAAGGAGCGTATGGGGTCAAGGAATTCCAGGCCAAGCACCCGGTGGACTGGGACGCATACTCGCTGGGGCGGGCCTCCAAAGCCAAACTATAGAGCCGAGGTATGCCTAGCATTTTCGGGGCAAATGGGCCGATTAGCCTGGGTTCCGGGGTTATATATTGAGCCAGCGTTTCTGATCGCGAGCGCTGCCGTGGCATACGGACTTTATTATCCATTTCTGCTCTCTCGGTGTATTGCTAGTAATGAACGCTCCTCACTCCAAGAGAATTCGCCTCGCGTGTGTACATTGCCGGTAGTTACCTCTCAGGCCCGCAGTAGATGAGATCCCCTAACGTCTTTGAATTACAGACGACGAAAGACGCGATGCACCGGGGAACGTCCAGTTTGCACGCGGTGTCGGCGCACTGGCCACGAATGCGTCTACGAGCCGTACTCGGTCACTGTCGCAGAGAAGCCTGCCCGTGAAGTATGTGGTCGCTGTTCTATAATGCTCTTAACTTACCAGAGCTCTTCCAGACGAACATTCTTGGCCGGATGGAGAGGCTGGAAGCCCGTGTATTAGAGATAGGCGAACAGGAGGCTGGATGGGGCAGTCGATCAGACTCGCCCCGGTTCAGTTTTGGCAGTGAGACTATTCCGAAATATGTTCCCCTCCACCTCTCTGTCTTCTGCGGCTGACGCATGTACAATACCCCTTTCAACGGTCTTCCTCCTCCCGCGATCCTTCAGTCATTGATCGATTTGTTCTTCCTCCACGTGCATGACCGGCCGTACTCATACCTACAAGAAGCATCCTTCCGACAGAAGCTCACATCAGCCAGTATCCCCAACTATCTTCTTCTGTCGGTCATATCAGCTGCGGTACGTTTCTCCGCTGACGACTACTACCGGGGCAAGATACGCGAAGCCACTCAAGCCTACGCAAAAGAGTCATGGGTCCTAGTCTTGATGGAGCACATGATGGTAGATGAGAGCCCAAGGATCGAGGTGATTCAGACGCTGAATCTCCTCGCGATCGCCGACTACACCGGTATGTTTGATCCCGGAGACTGACAGATTTTCCTCGGCTAACGTAGATTGCAGCTGGCCGGTTGAATCCTGCTTGGATGAAGGTCGGGTTGGCTATGCGAACAGCCCAAACGATGCGCCTCATGAGCGAGCCTTTCATGTCTCTGGACTCTGCGGAACAGGAGGAGCGCCGGGGATCCTTCTGGTCGATCTATCTTCTTGACCGGCTCATCTCATGTGCCAAGTGGAGGCCGCTCGCGATCCAGGACGACAAATGTACGCTCCGGCTGCCGTGCGAGGAGGACAAAGTCCAAGGGACATATTCGCTGCACGAGCTGCTCTCGTGGGACTGTCCCAGCGACGTGTCACCCAGCCCGTTTGCCCTCGTCATTCTCACAGCCTCGATATTCGGTCGCTGCACCAAGTATATCTACTCGCAGCGCGACAGCGAGCGCATCCCGCCCTGGCACACAGACTCGGAAATGTCCAGACTCGGCTCGCTGCTTTTGCTGCTTGAATTGTTTTCCCCCGAGGGTGGCCCCGAGGGTGGCCAGGTGCTGTTCGCCCGGATCCTCTTCCATCTGTGCCACTGTCTGCTGAACCACCCGATCGTTGTGCGCTCGCGCCTGGAACGCTTTGTCGCCCGAGCGCCCGTGGACTTTACCCGCAAAGCGCGGCAAGCTGCGCGGGCCCATGCGATCCAGTTGACCGATCTGCTGGGCGGCGATAGCAGAGCCGACTGTTTATTCGAGTTCTCGTTTTACCCCTGCTGCATTGTGGTTGCGGGCGGAATCCACGCTGTGGCCTCGCACTGGCCCGCTGACGAGAAGACCAACCCGCCACAACCAAACGCAGCCCACTATGCGAGGCGAAGCATCAGCATGCTCGAGCAGCTGGCGGGATCGTGGCAGCACGCAGCGAGCATGCTGGCGCGACTCAACGAATTCATCGGCGTGGCGCACGTGTACTCCACCCTACTGGAGCCGGCGTGGTTGGCGATGGAGATTTGCCTGGTTGAGCGCGAGCAGCTCTTGGACGATGATCGACTACGGAATGGTCTGTACGAGTACTTGGGAGGATCCCACGGCCGATTCCTCTTGGGGTGCAGGCGCAGACCCGCTCACCCGGTCTTTGCCTGACTTGTGCTAGTACATACATTATCAGGTTACAGGTGAGATGGCCTCGTCCGAACTGCCACGCGCCCCGAAACTGGTCATGTTAAGCCTCCCGGGTGCACATGTGCAAGACCGCAACCCGTAAAAATTACAGAGCACCTAAGGCTTTCAGTATCTTACACAGCCAATTTAAACAATTACAGAGAGCTCTAGACAGATAAGTATCAGTACATACAAGTACATACAGGGTTAGTAAGCTGCCTTACAGACTAAAACAAGGGTTTGTACGGTCCGGAGGTATCCATCTCATGTTTCCGGGGAACCGTCCGTTCTGGAGTTATGGGAAGTTCCCTGGATCTGAGGGCACCGACTACGATACTTGCAACCTCCCCGGAGGAAAGGCAGGGCACATTCTATGACTCGCTCACATCCTCTCAATAATGGATATCACATCGGTTTAATTCAGCCATTAGTACAGCATGTAGACGTCAATGCGGGCATTGCTGTCGAGGATCGCCTGCTGTTCCGGCTGAATCTCGGCGGGTAACTCTTCCTTCCACACGATTAGCCGTACGTCGAGCTCCTGTAGATACCGGAACCCCTCTCCCTCGGTAGCGATGTACGAGAAGGTCATGTTGAGGCGCTGCTGGATCAGCGCGAGCGAGACAAGTGCAGGTTGGCGAGGAGCTCCAGGTCCCACTGGGCCTGCTGGCAGCCCGGGGGCCAACCCTGGCTCATCGACAGATGGCTGCGTGTTGGGTTTTAAAACGACGGGGAATAGAAAGGAAAACAAAAGTACTGCCTATACGAAGTAGAACAAGTACAGTACATAAGAGGCCGCTCACGCGTCGAGAGTTAGCGCCACGGCCCACAGCCTGGCTCGTAGCTTTTGCTGGCCCTGCTCCAGCCCAACGTCGTGTGGTGATGCACGATGCAGTCCCACAGCCTGACCGACCCGCACAACGACCCCACAGAGGACCCACGCGATGCCGCACCATCCAGATCATGTCATCTATGGAGGTCGCCTATCTCTCCTCGCCGTTGACTCTAGTGGCAAAGGCCAGTGTCTGCGGATCAGGGATTGTCCGTGCGGTTGTGATGGCAGGCCTAATCGGCGAAAACCTATCAAATAACTTTGTGTAGTAGAGCTGGCCCCTGCTAACATCAGGCAGCTGGAAGTCGCACGCTGACAACGTTGCCGATCATGTAGCCAAGCACATAGTCGAGCGCCTGCTCTTTACTGATATTCTTGCCCTCCTTGCTGATCATAATGACAAGCTCGTCCTTGTAATCCAGCTTCGGCGTTGCATCCGGGTGGACATGGACGTCGTCGTAAGGCACTATTTCCATCATCATCATCATCAGCAAAAGCAACTCGCACGGAGTCACTAAGGGGAGATACCAGCCAAGGCATCGGCCGGCTTCGTGAGTATCACAGGGTGCGGGGCGATATCAAGATTTGCCTCGCCAGCGTGTGCCTTGTAGTTAAGGCCGATGCAATGAATGATTGGGTTGGACTCTAGAGGCGCGAGAACCTTGAGACGCGATTGGGATCAGTAGACTGCTTGCGACACTGCTCAGAGATAGTTGTCCCCAACCTTGGACACTTTTGCTTCCACACCGGAGGGAACGAGTTTATCAAACGGGTTCCGGGACAACAACTGGCCGACCTCGTCCACGGTCTCTGAAAATCCTAGGATATAATGGTCAGGCTGAACAAACACCAGCTTCCGCCCTGTATTGAAACCTATAACCATAGACCAGCTTCTATCAGGGTCTGTAAAGTTGCGCCTAATTTGTTAGTAGATAACTAAAATGCCCCTGGGTCCCTGTGCGGCTATTAGAAGGCCTGTAGCTAACAAGGCAGTAAATATAGTACAAGTAAAGGAAGTTACTAGGATAATAGTTAAAATAGTTTACTCTTTAGAACGTGTAAACCCTTTAAAAGACAAGAAGATATTTGCTATGATAGTCAGCTTCGCTAACTAAACGTCCATTGTGCCAAAGAGGAGAAACGGGCAGTATCCATGGCCCTACGCTGAAGAGAAAGGAGGAAGCGGGCGAGAGTATTTCGTGGCCTCCCTATAGATTATGAATCCACCAGTTCTCATTTATCGAGCCCAAAAGGCATCGCGTTCCAAGTTTGTGGCGGGTGCGGACCGAACATCTCGGATCGTGCGGTCCACGTCCGTCCCTGTGAGCTGCACGAGCGTTCATCCCCTTCCGCGGAGCTGTCGGCTTCCTCACAGAGTCGGTGAACATATAGGCGGGGGTTTACACCTCATTTGCATCAGCGTGAGCCTCCACTTGGTCCACCGCCGGGGTAATCCTGGGGATTGTGTACGGGCGAGGCCGTTCAGCGTGAGACACGTCCATAACGCATCAACGATCTCGAAGGCATCATATTCACCGGGTAAACCGATATACTGGAGCTTTATCTATTTAAATGGCCATTGCCTCGTCTCTCCTTATTCTGAGTAACAGATAACCTATATGCGTACATTCATCGCGTCTCTCAACCTCTCGTCTCGTCAGAACCATGCAGACATCCTTAGCCAGCATAAGGACATAGCGCAACCGATGCGACCTGAATTATCTTCCATATAGGCCTTATAGCATCGCACACGCCTTCCCCTGCCGAGCCAGGTGATTTCCGATATCGCGCAAGATATGCTTCTGATGCTTACCACTCCCCGTCTTTGGAAAGTCGGTACCGACTCCTGCATCTCCAATCCAGAATATGTGCTGTGGTGACTTGTGCCGCCCAAGGTGGTCCATGACGTGACTTTTTACTGCCAGGTCCCCAAGCTTGCTGGCCCCTTCTGCTCCCTTGAGAAAACAGCCCACCACCTCCCCGTATTTCTCATCCCTGACTCCCACAACGCTGGCTTCGACGATTGACGGATGCGCCATGAGGAGCTCTTCGATCTCGCGTGGGAAAATATTCTCGCCGCCTAGCGCTCGTTCAACCTGGTCAGTGTGTCTCGTTTCAGACAATAGCGAAACAGATGTTTATCCTCACCTCGAATAATGATGTCTTTGATCCTGCCCGTGATCCTCGCATACCCATCTTGGTCAATAACTGCCTCGTCGCCAGTATGCATCCACAGCCTCCCTTCCATGTCTCTTCTCATGACCTCTCTTGTCTTTTCCTCATTTCGCCAATACCCCTTCTGGAGTGCAAACCCACCCGTACACAACTCACCCCTCTCTCCCCGCCCCAGAGTCTTCCCCTCTGGACTAACGACCTTTGCAGCTGTATGGGGCAGTGGCCTTCCAACCGTGCTAGTACCCTTATCATCCGCATCTTCCATAGAGGTGATAAACGTTACCGGACTTGTCTCAGTCATTCCGTAGGCAATAAGCATCTTGTCCACCCCCATCTCCTCATGGAGGCGATCTACTAAACCTTGCGACACGCTGCTTCCTGACGCGAGACCCGTGCGGAGGTGCCGTGGGTGTGACTTGATTCGTGAGATGGCTTCGAGTTCAGCAAGATACATTGTCGGCACGCCAAGAATCACCGTCGCAGACTCGCAGATCATTGCCTTGACCACTCTGCCCGCGTCGAAGGCGTCGCTGGGAAACACAATTGCGCTCCCGTGGCAGAACGAGGCGAGGAACCCCATGACCAGTCCGAAGCAATGGAACAATGGAGGCGGACAGCAGACAACGTCCGGGGGAGTGAGACGCATTGCGTGGCCGACGAAGCGGGCGTTGTTGATTATGTTCCTGGTTGGGTTAGGTGTGTTTTCCTTAGTGATGGTTGAAGTATGAGGCGTTGGTACTTACACATGGGTCAACATGGCGGCCTTTGGAGAGCCAGTGGTCCCTACAACTTTCTATTAGCACTTTTTCGGGTAGGAAGGCATGATGGCCTGCCCGACGTACCCGAAGTAAACTGCAAATTGAGGACATCTTGTGGTGAGACAAGCTCTTCAACAGCGTTCAACCTTGAGGTGTTCTCAACTATCAATTCGTTCGAGGACACAAACGCCGCATAATACTGCGTCTCAACGCCCCCAGCCGGAGCGGAGACGTTCGGGCCAAGCAGTACGATCCGGCGTAGTTCAGGAATTGCCATGTTCGTTTGTTGATTTCCTCGTAGTGTTTCCACATGCGTTGCGAGGTTGTTGCGGCCAATTTTGGTGCTGATAAACACCAGTTTGCACGCTGTGCATGCACAGATTAGCTTAAGGGCCAGGCCACTGTTAAAAAAAAAAAAAAAAAAGCAGAGCAAAGAACGTACAACTCCTCTGCGCCGCATTCTATAGCTCCCCCGGCGTATATGTATTATTCAACACAACAACCGGACATCCTATGCGACCGGATCCAAGGAAGACTTCAAGATACTCATAGCAATTCCCTGCCATAATCCCAATATGGTCCCCACGCTTCAAGCCCATTCCCAGGACAGCTTTTGCGACGAGCCGGCTTCGTGCCGCTAGATCCCTGTATGTCAGGCGTACCGACTGCCATGGCACGATGGCTGCAGTTCGATCGCCGTAACGTGCTTCCTGCTCGTCGATAACGGTACCCAACGTTTTGTGCCATAGTGCGGGCTCACTAGGCCCATGGATGAGAGAGGTGGGGGCCATTGTGTGCTGATATCCTTGTGAGGTTAGAGGCAGAGCTGGCAAGCGGAGATGGAGCAGCGAGATAAGTAGCGAAGAACGTAAGTCAGAGTAAATCGGCCTCTGGCGCAAATGTTCAACGCCAGCTGTCCAAGAGCTACCCACATCGTCACGGCGTTGCAGATACCGGGCCCGAACTCGGTCCGATAGGCGTCCGCTTCCATTCTGGCCTACTTAGCCAAGCCCATCTCCAATACCGATAGTTGAATCGGTCCGGTGCTCGGTCCGTATTGTCAAGCAAAAGGCGCATACCGCTCAGATACGGAAGAAGGACTATTACGAAGGGTAGGTGCGATGCTATACTCGGTGGTCAAAAAGAACCCCCTTTTAGTCTTTAATTGCTATCCACGCCATGCACTTCCAAAAAGAAGGTCCGTCCCATATCCAACATCACGCACGGGTCTCTAAGAGTCAACCTGTCTATATCATGGCTCTAAAATTCCGCATTCTCGCCCGGCCAAGCGTACTTATACTCATGAGAAATGATTCAGTCCTGTGAAGCGAGAGTCAGTCCCACAACTACCACAGGTGTAGAAGAAGAAGGGACGAAATGGGTTCCAACAAACCTCTCCTTCATAATCATCATCAACCCCTGGACGATAAATCCCTTGATTATTTGCGGCACCAAGCCCTTATACAGCCGCCAAAATCCCTCGTGCCGAATGATGTACAGAACCACTCTGGTGAATCCGCAGAAGGGCTGGCCATCTCGAGGGTCTGGGTGCTTGGACTATAGCATTGTCTTCGCGACGATAAGCGGGTGGGTGACAGCTGTGGCAAGCGATTTTGATATGGAGCCGAGCACTGAAGTTGCACTATCAGTCGGACGGAAGCGGTTGGGAATCTCTAGGGTAACAACTTACAGAAGATCTCGACAAAAGTGATCGACCCTGCTCGGAGACACAATAGTCTCCCCCGAAGCCACTGATAGAATCCATATATGATCATGGGATTGGCGACTAAGATAAGGTTCACCTTGAAACCTCGCCAGAGCCCATTCCAGCCATCCTGGTAAAGAATATCGTTTACAATAGCTAATACTGACTTCTCCTTGTCATCTGCCCTGCACGTCTGCTGCCGCGTGGCAATAACGGCAACGGGATTGGTGAAAAGTTGGGATATTGAACCACCTAACGCATTGATTAGGAGCTCTTTAGCTAGAGTGTCGGAGTCACTCAGGTTGTACGAGTGCGAGAGGGCTTGGTGCGCTGTGCGGGCACTTGTCGTCCAGTAGAAGTAGGCGAAATTCAGCGACGCGGTGTTGAGGGTAGTGCTTCCTAGGCCGCGGTACAGGCCTTTCACACCTTCCTCTCGCATTATTTGGGAGACAGCGTCTACCACATTTTCGTAGGCCGCGCCATCAGGCTTAGGGGATATGGCATCGGTAGGTATTTCGGTGTTTGTGCAGCCATATCGGGGTTTGACTTGTACTTGCAACTTGGTTTTGACACTGAAGAGCATGAATGATCAAGGAGCAAAGCAGGAACACAGATGAGGGCACTTACATGTCAAGAGGGTAAACAATGGCATGCGCCAAAAGTGCTGCTATTGTGCCGGTTGTCGCTGACTCCCACGAAGACAGCCGATCCGGGCCGCCCATTTTGGTACTCTGTAGCGGTTCCCTTATGTATCAATGTCTGGATAACGTAATACAAGTCTCGCTCGGCCCGGGACGAGAGAGCGGTCCGAACCCGGCGAGGGAAACACGTTACTGCTACGGACGCATTAAGCACGTCGGGTAGTCATTAGATGAAACTTTCAGTCGAGTTGCTAAACGCTAAAAGTGACTCGATTTCATTGAGCCGAACGGCTAGCGATGGCGTGTCGAACATCCCGGTGGTGTTATTCAGGCCAGAGGGTATTGGAACCAGCAAGCTCGCGTCAAAGCCCCATAAGCCTGGGGAAGGGGTATTTGGGACAGCCAGTTCAGATGTCTGCGAGATGCCGCCCGGGCTAGTTACTAAGGTGCCATAGTCAAGCATAGACCAAAGAAGCTCCTCAGATGCATGATCCAGACTAACTGCGGAACCTACTGGGTCCAGCAGACTGGTGAGCTTCTGGGACTGAGAGTGAAAGTCGCAAAGTCGATCAGACTGTTGCAAGCAAGGTTAGTGGTGCCAATTACATAGCTATATGGAGCTACTAACCATGCAACGGGCATGGGACCAGAACTTGGCTAACCGTTTTAGACTCTCTAGACCCTGATGAAAGAGGTGTTTCATATTCCTGGTGTCAAATGGCGTGGTCCGATCTTCCGTGTGAGCAGCCATTGAGAGGATAGTGCCCGAAACGACAATGCAGTATGCATAAGACGATGATTCAATCAAGGTCCCGGCCTCAAACGCGCTCACGAGGGTCTGAACAAGCTGGGTGGCGTGGTCCACTGCGATTTGAAGCGATCGCGCTGCGAAGCTGCGCGGAACCTTGGTCCTTGAGGATTGACAGCGCACATTCATGAGAAAAGGATGGTTCAAAAGGCAATGGCAGACATGAAAGATTGTGTGCGCGTACGTCTGGCGTTCCAGGTCCTGAGGGCTACCCATATCTTCGGGACGGGCGCCATCAATGTCAACGTCAACATCCAGACGAGACACATCGCCCATCTTCACGTACGATTCAAAAAGCAAGAGAGCCGATGTGATTGCGGAATACTCCGATCTGGTATCCCACGGTGGTACGTCTTCCTCGAACCTGTTTCGGTACACATACTGAGTGCATCGGCCGAGGTTCGACGCTAATAATATCACCAGAGCGAACGGACTGGGCGAGTCTGCAAGCTGCGCGTCCCAGCTTAGGATCTGTCCAAGAGTAGGTGTTTTATGCAGCTCTCCGTTCTGGAAGCGTTCCTCGGTGCAAGGTAGACGCAACAGGCAATCTCGATCCAAGATAACAATCGGTCTCGACCGACCACATGAGATTAACTTATCGAGAAGGTATACAGACCAGAATACTCTCCGCCGCTCCTCTTGCTCCACAGATGGAAGCCAGATGTCGGGTTCGCGCGAGAGCCCCATTCCTTGGGAGATACGCGCGGCAAGGCCGAGTTTCAGCCAGCCTGAATTTATCCGACCAGCTACATCCGGATGCTGTTAGTCTGTGCTTCCCAGGCGCGGTATCAGCAGCATCATACCTGTGTGGTCAACTACCGCAAGCATGTTCAGGGCCTGTACGAGATGCAAATTCATGGTATCGTCCGACACCAGATCGTCGACCAGTACCGAGAGCCAGGCCTCTCTGGCATACAATTCGGAAACCTCGAGCGTTCTTCCTGCATAATAGTCATTGTTGGTAAATCGGACTGCCGTTGCGAGAACAGCAAGGAGTAAAGAGCGAGGCAGTGCTCTAGCCTGGAATTTCTGTCGAAACGATGGCTCGTGGAAGTAGCTATACGGTTGGTTGTGGACGTGCGTAAAATAGGTATCGATAATCGACGACAGTACGTGCTGGGGAGGATCAAGGAATGACTGGTACGGGCTCTCAGGATCTGAGGCATTTGAGGGAGACCTGTGCTATACGATTAGCATGTAGGAACAGCCAGTTTCTCCGACTCCGCAAACCTCTGGTGCTGGGCGCCACCGCCACTTAGTTCGGCAAGACGCGACTCGATTACATTCAGCCGTTGTAAAAGGTCGATCTGATCAAAATTTTCAGCAGTGAACACTTGGTCTTCTGCACATAAACTCACATTGTCCGGGACGGTGGGGGGGAGGGGTTGGTGTTCTTGTCGGCAACAGTGACGGCGTACGGCTCATAAACGCAGGCGCGCCCGTTGCGACGGCAGTGAACACATATCGGTTGATCGCCGGAGCACCGTGTTTTCCTGCGCCTTAATTGCGGTGAAGAAGGTCAATAGGACCCCAAATCGCCAGCTGGGAGTACGTACCGGCAGTTGGCGCAGGCTTGGCGAGCTCGTTTGGATTTCTGCGCGCGTATCAAGTCCATTGATTGATTATCTGGATTATGCTTGCTGCGATGGAGGAAGATTCAAAGGTGGGAGACTTAGAGCGGGGGAGAGAGGCTGGGGTACCCGTGGAAGCGGGACTGCAGCACGTGCACCGCACTGTTCCGGGGGCGCCAAAAAGACACTGCATTATGTACATATCATGCTGGGTGGATAAGGTACTGTAAATGCTGGGAGCTCTTAGAATGAACGGGCAGAGAGATTTCGCTCATGGCTGACCATCTCTCTTCCCAATCTAGGGACGGGTAGCATGGGCCCATCTCTTGCATCTTTGATTATGCACCTTCTTAGTCTATTTCAGAGAGTCAAGCACCTTTATCTACAGTATGATATGTAACTAGCTAGTTAACCAACCTGCGGAGAGAATGGATGAGTCAGCGGCGATAATATCCCCGCATCGGTCCGTTTGCTTCTCCAACAACAGCCAATCGAACTCCACACTTTTGTCTCGCCTGGCGTCGACTGGAGGCCATCGGTCCGAAATCACTGGGGACATCCGGATTTTAGTTAAGACAGTTATAGTATACAACTATGATATATAACAAAAAAAACAATTCAGTCTTACTCTTTACTCTGATATTATACGCTTGACCGCTCGACTAGTTTTGAAAACACCTCGGCTGCGGCACATACCTAATGACTGTATCTACAGATATCAACTTCGACAACTTTGTCCAGATCATCAATGGGCAAATACGAACAACAGCGTCCACCCGACACGGTCTGAATCCCGCCAACCGCCAACCAAAAGCCGAAGTCGCTGTCGCCACGCAGGAGGATCTGGACGACGCGGTCACTGCTGCAAAGGTCGCCTTCAAAAACTGGAGCCGCGTACCCTACGAGGAGCGTAAGAAAGCCGTCCTTGCCTACGCAGACGCCATCAATGGGCTGCGTACCGAGTTTCGCGACCTTCTCTTCTCTGAACAAGGAAAACCGGCGCGTTTCCCTCCCCTGTACATGGGCTACTGATCTGAACATCTTGCTAACGGGCGCCCTACAATCCCATAGATCCCTCAAGCAGATGCCGAAACCGACGCTGCAATTGAATGGATGCGCGGGATGGCGGGAATAGAACTCCCAGAAGACGTTGTCGAGGAAAATGAAACCCGCACCATTGTTACTCGGTATACACCAATTGGAGTTGTGGGAGCAATCGTCCCCTGGAACTTCCCCCTCTTGCTGGCGACGGGAAAAATTGCCCCAGCATTACTGACGGGAAATGTCATCATTGTGAAGCCGTCGTGGGTGCTCCTCTTGTTTTATACATGACATGCGAAACTAATATAATATACCCCAGTCCATTTACACCGTACTGCGGTCTGAAGCTCGTCGAGCTTGCGCAGCGGTTTTTCCCACCTGGCGTTGTTCAATCGCTCAGCGGGGATGATAACCTGGGACCTTGGTTGACGAGCCACCCTAGTATTGATAAGATTAGTTTCACAGGCTCTACGACAACAGGAAAACTGGTCCTGCAGAGCGCTTCGAAGACGCTGAAGCGCGTAACTCTCGAATTGTGAGCGACACGATTTTTGCCATCAAATCTGGGCGGCTACTTACCCATTTGAACCGTTTAGGGGCGGAAATGACCCTGCCATTGTGCTGCCGGACGTTGATGTGGATAAGGTAGCAGAAAAGGTCAGTGAATAATTTTCCAGTTGCCACCGATTTAGTCCGCTAATAGATTTTCCCTCCGGGAGAACAGGTTGCATTCTTCGCTTTCTTGAACTCGGGCCAGGTGAGACGCGCCTCATGCCCGCGAATCTATCCCATTACACATCGACTCACATTGCTTTCTTTGACAGATCTGCCTAAATTTGAAACGTATCTACGTCCACGAAAGCATCTATGGGACTTTTAAGGCGGCATTAGTGCGACACGTCGAATCATATCAGGTCGGAGACGGCTCAAAATCGGGAATCAGCCACGGACCATTGCAGAACGAAATGCAGTACAACAGAGTCAAGACCTTCTTCGACGATATCAAGGCTCAAGGCTGGAATCCAATTACAGGGGGCGAGATTCAACCCTCTTCCGGATACTTCATTCGTCCGACCATCATTGACAGACCCGCCGATGACTCTCGGATTGTTGTTGAGGAGCCTTTTGGTAAGTGGGAGGCGGCGTATCATCTCAAAGCGAAGTTTGTACTGATAGGATTTGCTAGGTCCCATCGTGCCCCTTCTGTCGTGGCGCGACGAAGAGGAGGTGATCGAGCGGGCCAACAACACGAGCATGGGTCTCGGCGCGTCAGTCTGGAGCAACGATATCGCCAAAGCAGGAGAGATCGCAAGGCGCCTGGAAGCTGGCAACGTTTGGATCAATACCCATTTCGACCTATCGCCCGTTGCACCCTTCGGAGGACACAAGGAGAGTGGGATTGGGACTGAGTGGGGTATTAATGGCCTGAAGGGGTTCTGCAACGTGCAGACCTTGTTCCTCAATAAGCACATTGTTACCTGATGCAGAGATCAAGTCGGATAGACACGTGGATAGCTTTTGATCTTGCACGGGATTGATTGCTAAAAGGGAAATAAGTATTTGGAGTAGCAGGCTTGCTATGTGTAGTCTGAAGCAAGATTGATGAATGATTCCAAAGGTACTCTAACAGAAGAATTGCGCTTGGAGGCTTATACATGGTAGTGATAGGGCTCTCATAATGTCAAATGCTTTCCAGGCAATTTAGTATCCCGGTACAGAGACAGGGTAGACAGCCATGGCGACAAACCACTGGCCCTCTTGTCCCAAGATTCATGCTGGCCTTGCCCGGCACCTTCGTAGCAGCCTCGGGCCATGACTGACTCTGGAATGCCGCCTGCCCTTCAAGTATGCCATCCAACCATGTGACAACACTTGGGGTGTATGCTGCAGCCACTAGGCGAAGTATAACACCAACAGCAGGTCACATACTGTGCGTCAACGAGACTTCTTGTAGATTTGGGCCGGGCTTGTCCTCACACCCCGAGAAAGTCCTCCGCGGAACGGAACTCGAACCCCACAGCCGAACCTAAAGCCACAAACGCAAATGCGACGCTAATATCCGTCCGATGCGGTCCGAAACATCTAGTTCACACATCTACAGAACTATACATATGGAACGGGCACGAGGAGAGGTGTTTTTTCTTACCATTGCCCTAAGTTATATCTGCTACTAACCTACATGATTATGACCGACGGAAATATAACGACCAAGGCGATTGTCTGCCGAGACCCGGTTGATGGTCAGCGGCGATGGGAACTAGAGGAGGTGAAGGTCCCCCCTCTGAGGAGCAGGGAAATATTGGTCGAGATGGTCGCCTCTGGCGTCTGTCATACTGACCTTGGTTGCGGTTCTGCTCCCTTTGGAACCCCTGGCTTCCCGGTGCCACCCTACCCCCGAATTCTCGGGCACGAAGGTGAGATAAGATGCTCCTTGATTCGGCAGCAGTCTGTCAGCTAGGTTGACGTCCATAAGGTGCCGGATACGTTCGCAATATTGGGTCAGAGGTTACAAAGCTCAAGGTCGGGGATGCTGTGCTTCTGTCGTTTGCCTTTTGCCGAAGCTGCCATAATTGCCAGCACGGGGCACCAGGGTATTGCGCAGAGTTCTCAAAACTGAACTTTACTGGGGAAACAGATGCGTTCAGGAGTACCAGTACAGACTCCCAGAGCATTGGTGGCGCATTTTTTGGGCAATCCAGTTTTTCACAGGTGTCCCGTGTTCAGGAGACCTCAGTGGTCAATGTAACCTCCTTTATCAAGAATAAAGAGGAGCTGAAGCTATTCGCACCGCTTGGATGCGGAATTCAGGTAGGCTCCCAGGCCCTTCCAAACTTGGCTATGGGCTTTGAATCTAATATTTAAAAGACCGGAGCTGGGACCGTCACCGAACTTGCACGTGCGACATCCGGGGATACAGTAGCCGTCATTGGCCTTGGAGGCGTTGGCCTTGCGGCAATCATGGTTAGACAATACCAAAGACATATTTCCTCACAGAGCTATTCTGATACCCACCAGGCAGCTTCTCTGACCGGTTGTCGATCCATCATTGGAATCGATCGCGTTGCTTCGCGATTGGAAATGGCAAAGATCCTAGGAGCGACCCATATCATCGACACCAACAGTATCTCGGGCAGCCTTCCAGCTGAGATCCTCAAGCTGACGGGCGCAACGGGCACCACAATAACCATTGACGCAACCGGTATAGTCCCCTTAATTGAACAAGGGATCAAGTTCACAGCCAACCAGGGCAAAATGATTCTGCTTGGGATTGCCCCAATGACCGCTACGCTTCAAATCCCGGTTGTCGAATACATGGTGGTAAGGCGCACCAGTTTATTTATTTGTTTCCATACGCTCACCATTGTTAGAGCGGCAAGAAGCTATTAGGCAGCATGGAAGGAGGTGTTTTGCCAGAAGACGTGAGTAACCGGAGGAACTCACGACGGCTTATGGAGATGCGAACTAACTTGCGATCAGTATATCCCACGCATGATAGAATGGTATCATGCTGGCAAATTTCCGGTTGACAAACTTGTCCGGTTCTTCCAGGTACGCTGTCAATCTTTTTCGGGCAAGTCCGGAGACTCATTTTGAACCACCAGGTATCGGCCTTTGGGGAAGCTGTGGAGGAGATGGAAAATGGCAAGACGATCAAACCGATCCTGCTCTGGTAGAGACCTCAAGGCAGCGTGGATTTCCCATGGCATCTTCTTGAACTTATCTTAGGTACTATCTTATTCTCCTGATTCTAATCCACAGGCGCCGGGGAATGTGAGTAATATTGGGGGTGGGCCCTACTTCCACCTCCTACTAGCTACAAGGTCTCAGCAGGAAAATGGATGTAACTAGTCTGTGAAATAGCGTTTCCTGTCACCTACTGTTAGGTTGGCATTAACAGCGACATAATTTAGCTACATGCAGCACCCTGGTTCAACCCCGATTTCATCAATCTGCACCCTTCATTTCTTTCTGCACCACAGGACCTAGGTGCTAGCTTAAGAAAGGCGCAGATCTTAATATAGAATAAGCATGCATATGAATTCAATAAGAAAGAACACACTACCTTCTTATCCAGCAGTCCTATTTCTCCTCCGCAGCCGCAGCCGCAGCCCTCTCCGTCTCATCAATGGTCTTGGCGATAGCAGGGCGAGCCTTGATACGGTTCAACCAGGCATTAACATGCGGGAAGTTGCTCGCAAGATCCATTTCCTTCGACCAGAAGAGCGCAGCCACCTCAAACCACGGCACAAACGCAGCATCGACATAGCTGAATTTATCGCCAACAAGGTATTCCTTGTTCTGGAGCGACCGGTTGAGCACGCCCGAAACACGACGGATCTCGTTAACATAGCGCTCGACTGCACTAGGCACCTTCTCTGGGTGGTAGACTGTGAACCAGGCGGCCTGCCCGAAATATGGTCCCTGGCCAGACATCTGGTAGTGTAGCCACTGCTTGCTTTTGTAGTACTCCTTTGAACCTGTGGCGAAGCTGATGGTGTGTTGCTTGTCGTAGGTGTCCACCAGGTACTCGACGATGGCGCCAGATTCCCAGATGGTAATTCCGGTGTTCGGGTCGTCGAGGGTTGGAACACGCCCGTTAGGATTGATAGACTCGTACGGTTCCTTCTTCAGGTCGGCCAGATCTACCGACTTCGTCTCGTAGGGAAGCTTCAGCTCTTCTAGGACCATGAGGATCTTCCAGGGGTTTGGCGTGCGGGCGTGGCCCGAGAGAGTCCAAACGGTGAGCGCCTTGAGAGCCATGGCAAGTGAATCAATGATTGACTGATTTTGAGAAAAATAGTTTGATACACAGACTCTAATGATCGAGAGTTGGTCTGCTTAAAAGTACCGGTATACTTCGATGACGGGAGCTTCAGGGCATGCATTATCCATCTTGGTAGACGAGAAGATCGAAGCTTGGTAAGCTGGATGTTTGGTTTGTCTTGTGAGTGGTCTTCATCAGTATCTCTTAGTCCTTCGATCTCAACAAGAGCCACAGCCGGCAGGCTCTCCTGACGTCGATTGGTCCTTGGTCGTCAACACAAACAGAACAAACCATAATACAAACAAAATTATAAATGCAGAGCATAGCAAACGATTGGTCACTGTCCATTAAATCAAACAGCACAAACTAAATACAAATATAACTTTCATGCGGCATTAGCCAGATGATTTATAAGCAACAGGAGCGGGGCCCTCGTAAGGAGTAGATAGGACAGATTTGCTTTCGTGGCTTGTTAAAACCTGATAATTTATAATACATCTATTTAACACAAAAGATAAGTAATAACTGTTGCATAGAGTCAAATCTGTCAGATATATACAGGATAGCTTCTTGCCAGCCCGAGTTCGGAATGAGCTGCAAAGATCTTAAATACGCTGTTCACTTGTTGAAGGGCCCGACCTCAATTCCTTGACTTGTCCGGACCAGACGTTGGCCTTAGACCTGCGTTATTTCAGAGTTCGCATTGTGGGGTTCGGACACCGCGTCTTCCCTTTTCTGAAGCTTGTCTTTGTCCGTCATCCCATAGTCTGTCTCAAGCTCTGATCGCAAAGGAACCTGCTTTTCGAAAAATACCAAAAGAAAGGCAACGCCAGAGAAAACAACAGAAACCTCCCAAACGAGCTTGAGGGCATCAGAAAGTACGCCGATAACGTCTCCCCGCACAGGCTCACTCAAGGTGCCGATGAATTCGCTAGATATGTGCGCATACGCATTGCCATTAGACAGCAGCTGTCGAACACTCAAATCAGATATCCGGTGAGAATATCTGTTGACCTGGTTGTTAAAAATACTAGCCGGGATCGCCACCCCCCAGACGTTGCCGAAGCTCCGCATGAACGACCAGCTTGCTGTCGCAGCCGCCTGGTCCGACTCTGCAAGCGGTGCCTGAAAAGCAGGGAGTAGGGTGTTGAGAACCATTCCAGAGCCGAGCGCGGCGAGGATCTGAAAGACAACCCATTCCGCAGTGGAGGAATCCGGACCGAGACGGGCAAAAAGCCCCAGACCCAGGGTGAGGATCGCGAAGCCAGCCAGATGGAGGCCTTTGTATTTGCCAAATCTCGAGAGGACGATGACTGCAATCACTGCGCCAGGGACCGACACCAGGGTAATGGGCAGCATTTGAACTCCTGACCGGGCAGCCGACGACCCAAGGATCCCTTGGAAGTAGACTGGGATGAAGAATAATACCCAGTATAGGAGAACGGTAAATAGATATGTGTTGACAAACACCACGAGGGAAGTCCGGTTGTTGAAAAGACGAGGAGGCACCACGGGCTCTCTGCAAAACCTGGACCCTTCAAAGGCCATGAACACGGCCATACCGACTAATCCCAGTACCAGCGGCACTACAATCCGCCAGGAGCCCCATGGATACCGGGAGCCCCCGTAGGTGAGTGCACAGAGAACTGCTGCCGTGGCGCCCATGATGAGGATATTGCCGAGATAGTCGATACGCTTCAATCTCTGGGCAAATGTTGCGTCGCGCTTATAGTCGGTATGCAGAAACAAGAACAGCAGCACCAGCGCAAAGCCACCGATGGGAAGAATCAGGTAGAAAACCCATCGCCAGGACGTTCTTTCGACGATGATTCCTCCCACAAATGGGCCGATCGAGCTACCGACTGCGTAAACAGTTAGCACGATGGCGATGAAGTTGCCACGCTCTCGCAAGGGGACGAGATCCGACACGATCACATCGACAATCATGTTAATGCCACCACTTCCAATCCCTTGCACGGCGCGTCCGATAATCAACATATTCTCGCTAGTTGCACCGCCGCAGATGCCACTACCCAGAGTGAAGATAGCGACAATGAATAGTGTGAGCCATCGGCGGCCGAAGATATTTGCTACCTGGCCAAATAGGGGCTGGACGGCGGCACTACCGTGTTAAGAGAATAGTTAATGAGAGTGTCATGTCACTACCAGACGGGGTGAATGTAATAGAGAGCAGCGAACCTGGTGAGGAAGAAGGCATTGGTGATCCATACGTAATTGTCGCCAATGTCCAATGCTCGTACGATTGTTGGCATCGAAGTGGCGACCACCGTGTTCTCCAACGCCCCCAGGAGACCGGTCACGCATAGTGCAAATATTATGGCCCAGAATTGGAATCCCCTTTTGGAAGTTGGCTCTTCAGTAATAGCTTTATCCTCGTTGTGCTTCTTCACGGCTGTGGTCTCTTCCCGCATTTTGGACTCCATTATCTCTCTTTAGGGAACAATAAGTCCGAGAGCAGAGCAAACTTCACCCGTTGCAGGATCACGTCCAAGGTACCTCTTGCCCGGATCAATCTCCTCCTCCGTGTTGCTGGAGTAATTGTTGGTCTGCGTACTTTTTGAGGCCGGTGGGTTGAAAACGACGTTGCATGCAGACTGCTGGCAATATTGGGGGCTAGAAGAAGAGGAAGATGCGCATCTCGAGAAATGGAAATGTTGGTGGTTCTATAGCCGAACGTCCGGAGCATTTGTGTGCTGTTCGGGGCTTTTGTTCTCCAAGGACCCGATTGTGATTCAGCCACATTCCCAATTCTCCAGATTATTGCCTCATACTGACTGCCTTAGTGGGCGGCACGCCACTTGAAGCAAAATCGCCGTGTTTACAGGACCTCGGAGCCCCATCATAAGTGGCCGAATCTCGTACTATGAAATTTGGTTCAGTGGGGGGTTCGGAAAGTTCCGAACGCCGCGAGATTATTGGCAAATGCATCGCTTTAACCTGGACCTCGGGCACCTGTCATCTAATACCGTGAATACAAGCAAGATTTTCTAAATCGAGTGTGACCTTCACCGAGTTTCTAGCTCAGGTCTGGATATGTAAATATAAAACTGATGGTGAACCTTGAGAGCGATCGAGCGCCCAGTCGGATGGTGGTATGGAGACCAAGTGGGTGGGGCAAAGGGTCAGGAGTTTTGGTCAGGGACATCCTGCGACCCCGGACGCACGCAACTCATTATGGAAGTTGCTTGATCAACAACCCCTTGACTACGTCGAGAACAAAGCCTGTGATCATCAGCAGACTCGAGATTCGAACATGCTTCAATCCTCAAAGAGTCTCATCGAGCGTTCCAACCAAAGGATGCAACTGCGCGCTGCGACCCCTGATTTCACTGGATCCAACGGGCCCACAAGCTTACACGTAATTATTTGCAACATAATATGTTAACAGTTGACTTTAAAATAGTTGCGGCTCTGCTCGTCTTTAACCCCAGGGGCGTGATTGTGTCTTTTGTTGCTGCAAACTAGTCAAAAATTCCAAGACTTTTGTCACAACGGTCAGATCTCAGCTTGATGACTTGTTCTTTTCTCTTGCCTCGATATTTTCTTTGACCGATTGTGTATCTGTGGACACTCCGCACAATGGCTACATTAGCAACAAGTGCTCAGCCACAACCCGCTAAAAGATTTGCTTGTGATCGATGTCGCGAACACAAGCTTCGATGCCCTCGGGAGGATCAGACGGGACCGTCCTGCGCGCGGTGTGTGCGGGCTGGCACCGCGTGTGTCACAAGCAATTTGCGACCTCTCGGGCGACCTGCACGAAAAATTGCATCCAGGGATGGCACTGAACGGAAACGACATCAGTCAGAGATTGAGAGAGGCCAAAGCAGTCTGGACTCTGATTTGGACATGTTATACGGACTGAATGCCGCTGGGAATCCTCTCGGTACCTTCAGCCCTGCCGAGAACGATCCCCCCGAAAGCGGGGCAGAGCCCACTGCTACTGCTCCGGAAGTCTCAAGAGGCTCTGCATTGGACACCCCTGGCCCCGGCTTGTTTCGCCTTGATCCAGTATCTTTGTCGGGGTTAACGGGAATGCCCGATGACTTTCTCGGTTCAGAATTATCAAACGGTCAGAACCAATTTTGGATCTCGTCGCTGAATGACACGATATTCCAGATTCCGGGCGATGGCGAAAACACACCCACCCAACCTTACCATATATCCAATCATCACAGTCAAAATCCCGACTCCAACTCATCTACAGTCCCGGACCGTTCAGATGCGGCCCAGAAGGCGACGAGTAGCACCGACTCAATTCAACGGTTGTCTGTTCTGGCCGCATCACTGAGCGAACAATTGGGCCGAATAAGATCAACCCCCTGGAGTGTCACATTGGTCAGTATCGTCTGTGCCAATCAGGAAAATCCGACGGCGAACAATCCCCTCGGAGAAGTCCTTCAGAGTACCTCCGGGTTCATGCATATTTTACAAGCCATCGCCCTCAGAACATCCCCGATGGACCAGGCAGGACCTGGGACTAAGTCACCAAATCCGGGCCCCGCTACACAGTCATCCTCGACATCTGACACATTCTGCTCTCACGCGAGTGCGCCGCTGAATATTCTCGCGCAACCCTTTCGGGTCAACTCGTCTTCTATTAGTCAAATACACACTCCAGAATCAGCGACCACCCAATCACCCAACGAAACAAAACTGGACATCGCGACTTCGCTCGTGATTTTGGCCTGCTACATTCAAATCATTCAGATTTACAACGTTCTTTTCTCAGGCGTTCATGAGTCCCTTTGCCAAATGTCGCACCAAACTATCTCATCAAGCCAAGCCCTTCCGGGCCTCCAGCTCGGAGGCTTCCCCGTTCAGTACGGCAATCTGCAGATCAAGATTTTCATCCAGGTGATCATGCATTTTCTGGCCCACATTGAACGCCTACTAGGGACATCGGCGGAGTTCCGTCTTGATCCTACTAAAGGAACCACTGATGGACTTTTCAGTACGTTGGAGCTTACCGCGCTCCTGCGAATGGTGATGAGCCAGAATGACGGCGATGACAGCGGCGAGGGTGTCGGATATATTATCTCACTCAGGCAGAATATGAAGAAGATCCAACAGATGCTGGAGCAGAACCCTTTCTTGTAGGTCTTTTGCACCATTAGTGCAATGTCTACGGTGTTCTGTTGAGGCACCACAAGCACGCACTGGTGGAAAGAGCACCATCCCTTTCAGCGCACATTGGCTATTCAACCTCCGCAATTTCTCTGCTGTTCCGGTATCAACTACTAATTAGCGCGCACAAACTTGAATCAGAGAAACACACGTCTGGATCCTTCGCAATCAGAATCAACAATGTCAGGCATTTTAGGTTCGCGGAAGTAGCATGATGGCTATGGTATTATCTACAAGGTCCGCGTGTCAGACAGCTCTACAGCATTGAATATAATCAATCCCAAACGAACTCACCATTTTCCTGGACACGGAAACTTCTCTTGTCAGTATTGTTTTCCATAAAGGATAGGGCATCCCCCACGCCAACGACAATGTAACTTTGGAGCTCTTGCCAAATCTCTGCGGTTTTCCAGAATGCTGCATGCAGTGCCAGTAACTCCGCGAATCCAGGATTATCTGAACGCCGTGTCCCTGGAAACAGTCACCAGTGCAATCATAGATGGGCTGCGCAGGACGAAATCATCAGTGGAATCAAAGCTTGAATATGTCAACTTGATTGGGAATGTGGATGTCCCTTTCTCAGAGTTGAAGGAATGCATTGAGAGAGAAACCGGCATGGTGGCCCAGAGTCTGCCTCCTGCTGATTGGGCGAAGAGAGGAGAAAAATGGGCCTTTCAGCTGTTGTTGGAGCATTCTTTGAGAACCTCGAGAAAAGTGACCTTGTGGTGTTTCCCCGGCTGACGGCGGTGCTCCGTCACGGGCATAAATGACGAATCTCTCTCTGTTGGCTTCTTGTTGGAGATTTAGGGCTTACCTGGCCATTCAATAACTACTCACCGAGGTTATATAACTTGATGGCGTGCGCAGAGCAGGGATGAGTCTGATACATGGTTGGCGAAGCAGAGATTAGGAAATCAAATTTACCGGGAAGGCGACCATATATATATATGTCTGTGGATCCGCAAGCCAAGCTACCTATCTAATGGTTCAGCAACCATATTGAATGGCTAGTTAAGTAACCTAGTCGCTCCTACGCATCAGTACATCTTGAATTTTTGCTATATCATTATTATTGGCATAGTACCAGGGCACTAATCGCCGGAGCGATGTGTTGGGAAACAGTTCAAGGTTCGGGAGATCGGTTCGGGAGATCGGCTCGGGAGATAGTAGCCATGATGAGCGCTCGACGGCCGCCCAGCTGATAGCCGAGTGGGAATGCACGCCCGCCAGTTTTTTTTTTATTTTTGCTGGTTCGAATCTGAGACACGCACGCGCCTTTTTTTTGGCAACTGATCGTGCCACACTATTTGCTTCCTTGCTGCCACAACAGCCACGAACAATTTCCATCGATCGTATTGATATGTTTATTTTACTAAACTCGTCTCTTAGAATACGGAGCCGAAAATTGAGATCCCGTCACATTCATGTCGAATGTCTGATCCAAGGGCCGCCAGCTATGCTATGGATCAAGTACGTTGGAGGCAAAAATATTGAAAGGAGGCGGCTGTAGCAATCTTGCAGTAGTAGTAGTAGTAGTAGTAGTAGTAGTAGTAGTAGTAGTAGTAGTAGTAGTAGTAGTAGTAGTGGTGGTGGTGGTGGTGGTGTTGTTATTTTGTCGCCGAGAGAATAATAATCTAGAAGAAGGAAGGGTTGGGGGTTGACGGCGTTATCGATGCCCGAAGAATCCGGGGGCTGAGGAGCGCCTCATCGCCCTCCTTCGCTGTGGGGATTTTCCCTTACATACTCCTCTGATAGGATCGAGGTTCTTGACCTCTCATTCGATCCTGTACAACGTTCTTTCTCCACCTGTTAGACTCAGTAGAGAAGAGGCCCGCGGAATGAGCCGAGGAACTCGCTCAGAGCGAGGGAGAGAAGGCCTGAGGCAAAACAATTGCCGGGTTCCATCGTTACTCAGTTCACTCAAAGACGAACCCACAAATGCCTGAAAGGCCCGGTGGAATCTCTGTTGAAGCAAGCAACGATGGAGCAACTGAGTGAGACCGTGCGATCCGCCGTGTCAGGCACAGAGGCCTCAATCATCGGCCCTTTGACGGTTGTCATGACAGTATTCGTCGCTCTCACCGCACTCTACCGTGCCTATATCCATCTTCTACGCCGACTTCCCGGGCCCAGACTGGTGAGATTCACCGAGCTCTGGAGAACCAATCGATACTTCCAAGGCGACTGGTACCATGACATCCTTGACCTACATGAGAAATATGGCCCTGTTGTGCGAATTGCACCCAAAGAAGTTAGTGTTGTTAGCCCCGACCTTATCAAGACGGTTTACAGTCACACGGGAGGAACTGTCAAGGTACGAGAGCTCGCCGTATATGGTAGGGTTGTGGACCTGAATCCTAACGGTTGCTGCAGACGCGCTGGTATGACACCTGGGCCGCTCTGGGAGGGGGTTCAAAAGCCGCGATGGAAGCTCCTTCGGTACGTTAGATAGCACTGACACGAGACTCCCTTGTCTCCTGTCTCTACAGTATGCGCTAATATGATACGCGGAGCATAGTTCTTCGGAGCGACAGACCCGAAACAACACAGTTTCCTTCGCCGACGGGTCTCAGCCACCTACAGCATGTCGGCGATCGTAGCGCTCGAGCCCAAGATACAAAACATTCTTGACATGTTATGGGCAAGATTCGACGAGTCCGCGAAGCTCGGGCAGCCGGTCGATCTTAGCATCTGGGCATCATATTTCACCTACGACGTGTTGGGCACCCTCTGCTTGAGTGAGCCCATGGGGTTCATCGACAAAGGCAAGGACGAGACGGAGTTTATTTCCTGCATTCATGGAGCGTTCTACTGGATCGCGAACCTGGGCAACGTCCCATGGCAGAGTTATTGGATTGCCAATCTGGTGACCGGATTCCTGGCGCCGCGACTGGGCCTACGAATTGCCGATTACGCGCGTGCCTTCCAGACGTTTTCCATCGATAAGATCCTGAGTCGCATGCGAAACCGAGGGGGGGGGACGCCAAACGATATGCTGGACCACTTTCTGCAAATGAAAACTGTCCAAGCAGAACCTGCGCCTCTGCTGGAGATCCTGGCCGAGGTGGGGAATCTGCTAGCCGCGGGGCCTGACACCACCTCCGTTGCGATCAAAGCTGTCCTCAAGCCTCTACTAAAGGATCCTATTCGCTGTAAACGCCTGCAGATGGAAATTGACGCTGGTGGGAAAGGCTTGACTTATGACGCGGTCAAAGACCTTCCGTTCCTCACTGCATGCATCAAGGAAGGTTCGCGGATCCACCCCAGCATCATCTACCAGCTGCCCAGGGTAGCGCCAGCGGAGGGGGTGAGCATTGAAGGGTATCATATTAGAGCTTCTACAACGGTGTCCATGAGTCCATTGGCGCAGAATAGGTTCCGGGAGATCTTTGGCGAAGACGCGAACGAATGGCGCCCAGAGAGGTGGATAGAGGGCGAGGGAAACACACTAGAGAAGATCAAGGAAATGGACAAGCAGCTGGCAACGGTATTTATTCCCCATCCTGGTGCTCGCCTTTGGAACGAAAACTTACTGTAGTAGTTCGGCTACGGTTCTCGCACGTGCATTGGTCGGAACCTGGCAACGTTCGAGGTCTTCAAGTTTATCGCGCAGCTGATGTCCCGATATGAGGTTGAGCTGGTCAATCCGGATGCAGAATGGAAGATCCGGTCCTGGTGGTTCGCCGAAATCGACAATTACTGGATTCGGCTAAAGGCTCGCAGTCCTACCTCTGCTGCTTGATCTGGTGCTTCCTACTGCCTATAAGGATATGCTAACGAGGTGGACTCTTTCTTACTATGGGAATAACAGTTCTGTCAAGCTAGGAAGCCTGGTATAATCATGCAGTGGAAACATCAATTATTATACAAGTTCAGGTCCTTCAGATGGACCTTGCCATGAGAACGTAGACCCTAGAAGATTAAGCAATGTATCCTCCTCGGTGTCTGTGTAAATTTGCGACGGCTCCGGCGCGCGCAAGTGTAAAGGGTCGTCCATAATCTCGATGGGGTCGGTGGCAGGCAACCCCGGGTCAATCAGCGCCAACTCCGCCCCCGGGGATGGCATCTGCAATTTCTCACCCAGTATGCGTAAGTCCTCAACGGACCACGAGCCCACGCGCAGGGACTTGTGCTGCGATCGGGACAGGTACTGGATCGCTGCCTGGAACGCGGGACGACAGATATGAGTGTACTTGGCTGAGTCCTGGGATACGACAAGGAGCATACAAGAGATAGCATTGAGCAATAACCGGTCGATTATGGGCTGCCAAAGCCGGCTTGCGCATTCGAGTTCCCGTTTCCCAGACACAGCCAGACACTGCTCTACATTGCGCAGAATCAGAGATATAACCTGTTGTTGCGGCTGCTGCGGCAGGTACCTCTGGCGGGCATTGTCCGGCGAAGTGATGCAGGGCATGTACGCCAGCATCCGGATCTGAGACGCCCGGATTTGGGTGAAGGACTCCATGAGGTATTGGACCGCGGCGGGTGGGCCGGAGCCGGAATCAGGAGGGAAGAGCCCTTGCGTGGCGATATTGTCTGCGAGCTTCTGCACGCGGTAGTCGAGCAGTTCGCGCTGCTCGTTTAGCTCCCTGCTGCTTCCGGCTGGTGCACACGAACTAGATCGGAGAACCTCCGTGTGGATACGACCGAGAGCGACCATTGCTAATAAGTATGGATATCGATCGTCCTAGGGAAAAAGGGCAGCATGCTGTCGGCAAGGGGAAGGAGAGTGAAGCGGTACCAGATTGAATACGCCAACGTCAATGTCCTTATCCTGTAGAGTCCAGGGTAGATCGGTGAAGAAGCTACATCGCCTGTCCAGGTCGTACACGCAGGTGAACAGCAGCTTGCAAAACGCAGCGCCCTTGACGTCGCTGGGCTTGTGGTTTTGTAGGCCGAGCTCCAGGCACGCGCGTGCCGCAATTCCGATCATCCTCCATGCCCGAAGCGCCTCATTGTGGAGAATGGCGTGAATTGCCTGGACCATATTCAGTAGGTGTTGAGGTTCCTAGGCAGGGCAGTGGGGAGAGCCTACCAGCAAGGTGGCCATGATAATGTCTTCAACCTGTGCTGGCTCCTCGCCGGTATTTGGCTGAGCATCCCAGACGATATGTGAGGACACATCTTGACAGAGCGGATGGTCAGTGTCCCCTTCTATGGCCATGGCGATTTCAACGTCGATTAAATCGCAGCTCATCTCTTGCGGTGGGGTGTTGGCTTCGGATGCCTCGAAGAGAGAGTCCAACCTTTCGCTGGCGATGTCCGGATCGATATACGGGTAAGCTGGGTGCACGTAATCCAGATACGTGCTTATATACCGATTTGTCTGCTCGCGGCCGAGCTGGAGGATGGGGCTAGCAGCGTGGTGGTTGCGGACACGGTGGCAGAGGTCGTTGGCTCCTCTGGGGGTGATCGCGTCTCCAGATCATAGGACGATAGATCCTGGACGGGGCCGAAATAGCCAATCTGTTGTAGGTTGGTTTTGACCTGGTCTAGCAAACGAACAAAGCGGGGGCTCGGGGGTTGATCCACGTGTGCGGCGGCAGCGCCGCTGGGGATGCTGTGGACTCTGCGTCGGAGCGAAAATGCAGGGGCGACCGGTTGAGTGTGTTGGGCGACGGACGATTCTATATTCTTGCACAGTTCGCTCATCGCACGGAGTAACTGACTGAGATCCTTTGAGGCTGAGGTGGGGGCACATTCGGGGTCGGCGGGACTGGCCACGGTGGGAGGATGCTGACTGCATTCCTGATACTTGCAGTCGCTAAGCAGCTCGACGCAGCGATTGCAGGGGAGTTGGCCGCTGCATTTGACCTTTCGAGTCTTACACATGGCACTGGGGACACGAATCAGGACAGAATACCAGGGAGGAGGAGGAGAATTGCCTACCATGCAATGCGCGTGTATTTGACCCTCTTTTTGGGGGGAACGAGGCCGTTGACTACGATCCCAGTCGGAGTGAGAGGCTCGCTTTTGGGCAGGCATATTGTGTTTGTTCTGGTCTGGGGTACATACGTACAAACTGGGGGAAAGCTGGACCACACCTAGATACTTATGCCCTTGACGCAGGCGCACTCCGCACGATTATGTACACCGCACAGGATCCAGTAAGTTTATCCAGTCATTTCAGCTCCTCAAATCCCCAAATCCCCACTCGGAGCAGCAGGGGGCAGGAAATATTATGTAAGCGGAGGTAGATCTGAGCGCAAACGCCGAAAGTTGACGGGAACTGGTTGAGCTGCAATTGCCGCCCTCCCTGTTCAGATTGAGATCATCCCTGCTCCTTTCTAGCCACGGGGAACAACGAGAGCGCGCTTGGGATACTCTACGAAGCGGTTCGTCTCGGTCAACTGTGCAACTATCTCACGTTGAGAAGGCGTCCTCATGATCGAAGAATCCTTGCGAGAAGATCATCCCCCGAACTTGGAAGCAAGCGGTCTGGCCCCTTTTCAAGGAGGGAACCGTGAGATTCCCCACGTATTCCCCACATATTCTAACCCACATCTGCAGGTGCAGCCACTTGCATTTCCTGTACGAGACATCCATCCTCCGACCGGCGTATCGGGAGAGGTAGTTAGCTAAGGGCAGAGTAACCGATCCAGGGAGCATACGTACCTTCGACTATGATTATGATAGTGAGTAACGTGGATCTTGGTGGGATCACAGGCAGCTTCATCCGCTCGGATAGTGCTGAGATTAAGGTGAAGCCAAAGTTATCACGATCAGTGCAAGTTCTAAGCAACAACGTGGCATTATCAACGTTAATGGGGGCGTTTGAGTGGTCTGAAGCGCGGGCGAAACAATTCCCTTCTCGCCCGTGTTTACCCAGAGCGCACTCGGAGACACTGTCAAAGAAAGAATGCGCGTATTAGCCCGTCACAGGCCGCTCATGTCTCTCCAGGAAGGAAGGCCTGAAGCCCAAACCTTCGCCCCTGCGCCATTTTGGCCGCAAGGTTCTTCGTTATGATGACTTCTTTGATGTCGTCGCAATGCATCGCTGAATACCGACTCGTTAGACAATGCCGCACAAGCTTGCAACTGAGCCTTCAGATGCGAGTAGATATACCTTGTAACCAGTTCCTCCTGGACAAATATCTGTCCAGGTATGGCATGTCTCTCCTCATGCAGAGGCCATTTTCCAGATACCCATCACGCGTGGAGCAAGGGGTAAAGGGGAGAAGGAATGAGGTCGTCGTAGATAGAAGGTAGGTTCGGTAGATTGCAGTAAGTGATAACTGCTCGAGGGGCCACAAAATAAGTATTCAGGTTGTAACTCTTGAAAAGCTTGAATTGCCATCCTGCGTGTGAAGGGACATGGGGTGTACATCTAGTCGAACTACTGCGTGGCAGTCGAGCAGGGCTTAAGTAGAGCGATCTATTGGCATGATCAAGGAAGAAGGGATTGTTCTCGACTTGCCGGCAACAAAAATTAACTTGTGCTTTTGTCCGTCAGGTGAAAGTCGGAGGAATGGATTCTGCTTCTACCGCGGAATGGCCATCACAGTCCGCGTTCGATTTGTCGCTGTTCTGAAAGAGAAGCATCAGAGCGCTAAACGGGGATGCATAGATCGCCAAACGCGACAGGGTTTACCGCGGGGGAACAATCCTTTGTGAGTGTGAGCAATTGAGCAATCATACTATATGGCGCGCTCCTTATTGGACAGTGGCAAACAAGACAACGGTGTTCTCAAACTGCCAGGGCATCTTTGTGGGGGAGCGAGCATTCCGCGGAACCCCATACAAGACCACATCGAGGGCAGGCAGGAACGAGAGCCGCAAGCAACATGCGCGCTCTCTATATTATGATTATCGATTCCATATACCGCATCTAGATTATCTCTCGTTGACGGCCAACCCGATCAAGGATGTTGAGCCTACTCCCTATTATTCTCAGCTAACCAAGCTTCCTTGAGATAAGGGGCTCGCTCTGTTGTGGTACTGAGCTGGCAGGGATGACCAGAACGGGAGACAGTTCGCGAGACTGACGAGATTCACATTTAGCCCTAGTCAATATGCAATCCATTTAAATGACCTCCCTCAACTGCCGTACGTAGATGGTTATAGAGCTCAATAGTCCCACATCGCGTGCTTGGCTCTGACCTCTAAATAAAAACAAAATAGGTCACCAACGGTCGCGCAGCTAAATTCGCCCAGTACAATATCCGGGTTAAAACCGCGTGTCCCTTGACTTCGGTACAGGGCTGTTTGAGAAGTGTATCTAGATTTACTGCGAGCAAAGAACCGATACTTTGAGAAACGGATTATCAGATGATTGGAGTGATGTCAAAGGTTTCCCTCTTTGGAAGCCCACATCGTGGCGCGCGTTGCCCAATCTTCCTTGTGCATTACAGCGAGGAGATGCTTTATGGTGGAATCGGTGTTTTTTGTTTTGCTAAAGAAGCGACCGGATGTGTCGTGTTTCCGGTACCTAGAGATAAAGGGAACCGGCTGGTACGCGGACGACGGATGTAGGTAGGGCCTTGCGCATGGGCTGGAGGCGAAGAAGGCAATGTCAGATTGAGAAACCGGGATTTGGTCGACAAATGCACCGTATCCCTGTACACGGGTATAGTTTATCGGCGCCATCCGTGGTGAATCGATCTGCGGGGGAGGGACTCGACAACGCCTTGGGCCAGCATCACGGTCCGGAGATGAGGACGATTAAAAGCTTGCCTGCAGCTTTGCCAGTCGCGGCTCCAGGTGAAGCAACCATTTCCTGGGCAGGCCGCAAGTAGTCTATATAGCGCCCAGTAGACCGCTGCTGTTGGCTGCCGGAATTCCGCCGTCCCCTCCGGACAAGTTCCGCGGAAGTGGAGGGAACAGCCTAGTCGAGGGCTCAGTCGCGAGGGCGGCAAAGCAAGCAACGCCTAATTAAACCGTAGTGCCTAGTGATAGGGTCACTACAATTAATAATTTGCGCGGTCAGGAACTGCTAGCTCAAAGATCTAGAGCTTACCAGCTATCCGGGTCTATTGCAAGATTGCAGGCGGTAAGTTCGGCCGGCTATGTATAGAGAGCGCCTCTTGGCCTCGTGGTTGCCCCAAACTGTCATCTCATGTCCGTATGTTATTCTTCATCGTCGCTAGGCCACTACATACCATTTCTTCAACAGGAGCACCTTCCGACAGCGAGCTCGTACTGGTCTTCCTTGTGTACTCCATCGGCTTTGTTGCAGCTTTGCGCTTCAACCATTGAGAATGGGGGCAGCCTCAGGAGCTCTGAGTACCGCTTTCGACTAGTCGTTGAAGATTTTGAGTCCTGCAACCCAGCTGCTCAAGGGTGTGTGAGGGCATAGAGAGCGCCAGTTGATTCTGGACTGGTTGGTGGTAGACTCAATGGTCTTGTGAGGATGCGTACAGGAAGTTGTGCAGGTTGTGATGTCTCTCTGTTCATTATCGAGAACAATACGCTTGACTGTGTTAAACCCAACCGGTTAAGGATCTCACGGAACTTCGACTGTGAAACCAGCGTTGGATAGCCCATGTCATATGGCCGTACAAGCCACTGCGGTCTGAAGAAACAAGAAGTAGGTATAGTATTCCCAAAAGCAGTAAAGCAGGCGGAGGCTCCTGGTGGTCTAGTTCCGACTCGCCGGCTGGTTAGTTCGAAAAAAGGTCAAGCTAGATTATCGCCCGTTGCACCTAAACAGGAACGGATTTCCGCTTGAGCCTCGGTCAGGGTGTGTTGAAGGCTTGTGAGACTTATGCTGCTAATCCAAGTGGCGTTGTCGCAGCTAGTAACACTAGCTAGACTGACGAGCAGCCCACGATCTGCGGGTTCAGGTTCTCTGGATTTGGCTGAGACTCATGGTCGTTTCGTTCTCCTTTCCCTCCCCTCCCTGCATTACAGTTTCGCGTCGCGATTAAGGGCTTTTGGGAGGCACGAGAGGAAATAATAGCTGCGAAGCCGTACGGCAGACATCTTAGGGAACCATCAAGGAGGCTTTCTCGGCTGGTTCCGTCCAATCTCCGCCGATGCCCCTGTCTGTGCAGGCAACCAATTTCCGGTGATTGGTTCGATCGCGGGGGATTGGGCCTTGACCGATCGTTCCATTCCTGTTCCTCCGCACCTTTTCCCCACGCAGAGGATCGGTCTGCAGAAACCGCCGGTAGTTGTATAAGCCTCCAGACTACAAAGTTCTCTCGCCTACTCCTGCTCCTCCTGCCGCTGCTGACGGGCTTTGCATGTAGCTGCGAAGGATCCTTGGAGATGAATATGCCTGTCTGAAACAGCCACGGACGATGGACCCCTTCCAGATTAGTCCTGACGACACTCCTTTGCGGTCTTCCGGTAGTATGATCTGGCCATAGATGATTCTTGTCAGAGCGAGTGTCAGACCAAGACGGATGCCCGAGATGAAACACACAAGGCGCCATCCTTGCTCAGATGGGTAATTTCCGAGTCTCTGTAAGGCCGCACCGTCAGACAAGCTGTTATGAAGAACTGTTGCCAGCTGGGAATGAACTATAAAGAGTCTCGAGGACCCCCAATGACCCTAGGAATCACAACGACGATCGACCGATCAAAAAGAACTCCTACCTCCACTCTCGCGCTCGAAATATTCAAGAATGCGTTCCTTTGTGCTCCCCGCACTCCTTGGTGCTATCGGAGGGGTGTCTGCACAGGCTGGCGCCTGGGGACAATGTGGAGGTCTCTCCTATACTGGTCCCACTTCTTGCATCTCTGGATGGAGCTGTGTGTACCTGAACGACTGGTTCAGTCACTGCGAGCCAGGTAACGAAGTCTACCGATTATTCCCATGGGATGCATAGCTGACGAGATGTTCAATGCAGCCACTTCGACAAGCACCTCTACCTCGACTTCTTCCAGCGCGACTTCGACCACTGTGACCACTACGTCGACTACTACGTCCTCGTCTACCACTAGCCCCACTGGCGGGAGCACCTTCGTGACTGTAGACGGTCTCCAGTTCTCCATTGACGGCAGTACCAAGTACGTTGCTGGAACCAATGCGTACTGGCTGCCATTCCTCACCAACAACGACGACGTCGACTCAGTCTTCGATCACCTGCAGCAGACCGGCCTCAAGGTGCTCCGGACCTGGGGCTTCAACGACGTGAACACCGTCCCCAGTTCGGGAACGGTGTACTTCCAGTTCCACGACGCGTCGACTGGGACCACGACAATCAACACAGGGACCAACGGTCTCCAGAGACTAGACTATGTCGTCTCTGCGGCAGAGAAGTACGGCATCAAGCTGATTATTCCCTTTGTGAATAACTGGAATGACTATGGCGGCATGAACGCGTACATAACCGCCTACGGCGGAACGAAGACCGGGTGGTATACAAATTCAGAGATCCAGGCTGTGTATCAGGCCTATATCGCGGCTGTTGTCGCGCGGTACAAGGACTCGCCAGCCATCTTGGCCTGGGAACTGGGCAACGAGCCTCGCTGCCAGGGCTGCAGCACTGATGTTATTTATAACTGGGCAACGGAGACAAGCGCCTACATCAAGTCCTTGGACCCGAACCACTTGGTGACTACAGGTGAAGGTAAGAGCATTCATCCATTCTATTTTGTCCGGATTGAAGCCATATTATTCGGGGTGTTAATTTATTGCGGCAGAGGGAATGGGCTTGACGACTGGGTCAGACGGCTCGTATCCGTACACGACGTACGAGGGGAGCGACTTTTCGAGGAACATTGCGATCCCAGACATCGACTTTGGCACGTTCCACTTGTACACAAGTGATTGTAAGGCTTCCTGATTCAGCTATCTTGTTTGTGTTTGAATTAACAGCATGGTGCAGGGGGTGTTACCGATAACTCATGGGGCAATGGCTGGGTCGAAGCGCACGCAGCAGTATGTGAGGCAGCAGGGAAGCCATGTCTGTTTGAAGAATATGGGATCAAGAACAACCACTGCACAGACGAGCTGGAGTGGCAAGCGACGTCGCTTGCGACAACTGGTATGGCAGGTGACTTGTTCTGGCAGTACGGTCAAACGCTGTCCACCGGCGACTCGCCCAATGATCAATACACGATCTATTACGGGACCGATGACTGGACTTGCGCGGTTGTTGACCATGTCAGCCAGATCTAGTTAAGGCTCACGAGGAGATGACTATGTGGGTGTCCGTGTGGGGAAAGAGAAGTTGGGGTTGTTGGGGGTGGGGGGAGGCGCAGAGGGCATTCAACTGACCCCGGAGGAAACGCAGGATTCAGACATGGATTCAATGAGAGAGCACATTCAGTCGAATTGACTCCAGTACAAGGTTTTGCCCTTCTTGAGTCCCTTCAATTCTCGTTTCTGCCCTGCGTTTTGCGCTGGGCCAGTGTTAGAAAAGCATTCGAATGGGCCTGGCCGCATGACACGAGAAACCTAATTAAGCTCTGTAATCTAGATAGTTACGACTAAAGCCTCCGACTTTGCCCAAGACAGACTAAGTTTCTTTTCATTCGGCATCACGAGGATTTTTCCCGCCTGTTCCGCGACAAAAACGTGGATTTGTCCGTCTGCCGAAACACAGACCCCACAGTCCTATGAAAGACTGTTCTGGACGACAAAAGACGTGGCATGAGGCCGGATTAAGAACGTATTGTGGTATTATAAAGTACCTGACTGATATAACGGCAGTGGAAATATATTAATGTACAATCTTGTGCCTCATCACCACACAGCGGTCCTATTCTGCGCGCCACTCGGCACACTGAAATACCCCATATTATTCAGGCGCCTCTGCAGTTCTTGGAACTTGCTAGTCTTCGCCTTCTTCTCAAACAGGATGTCGATTTCCAAGTAACTCAGCCCAAACGTCTCCGGGAGTCGCAGGTAGCACCAAACAAAACAAAGCGCACTAAACCCGAGGAAGAAAAAGCACGACTTACCCCTCCAGTTCCACGCTGTGGGGTTCAGCATCCGCGGGGTAATCGTGTTGGTGAGGAGCGACGCCATGTTATAGGCAATGCGCGCAAGGATTACCGTCTTGACGCGCAGCCGCGTGGACGGGATCTCGGCGACAAGGACGTAGCAGATAGGCCCGATGCTCAGGTCGTAGACGAACGTGAGAAGCGTGATCAAGCCTCCAGTGGCCCATGACTGGGCATTTGTCGCGGGTGTGAACGCGATCCCGCCAGTCACTGCGAGAATGACCATTGAGACGGCGAGGCCAACGAGGTAGATCCGGCGGCGCCCGGCGCGTCTCATCCAGAACCAGGACAAGATGCCGCCTACGATAGCCACGCCGTACATTCCGATGGCGAGGGTAAGGGCGTTCTGGACGCCGAGGCCAGCCTGCTGGTAGAAATATGCGGCATAGGTCCCCGAGCTGGAGAACGAGGCTTGCTGGGTGATCCAGATCATGCAGGCAATCTCAGTCCGGCGGAAATTGATCCCTTTGAAACAGTCGAGGTATGTGATATGGGTGCTGCCCAGATACTTCTCGGTCTCGTTTGTGTGTGTCATCATCGCGATTATCTCGTCGACGGCGGAGCCGTGCATGTGTGGTTGAGTGAGGCGTAGTAACGATTTTCTCGCCTCCTCCGGTCGCTCTTTGCGGATCAGCCAGCCTGCGTTGCAGTGTAAGATTCTTATCAACGAGATCAATCAAGGACCACTTGTCATACCTGGGGACTCGGGCGCGAGATACACCCCTACCATGATCGGCACGGCCAGGGCCCACTGCAGGGCCAGGGGTAGTCGGTACGCCCACTCGGAGTCATTGCCTGCTTGGCTGCGAACCACCCCGACCGCAGAGAGCTGTCCGATGAGCCAACACATGTTGACGCTACTCAGAATATATGCCCGAAGCGCTACAGGCATTATCTCGGCGGCATACGTGGTGGCCAGGGTCTGAAAGATTCCCCACGGAATTCCACAGAGAATTTGGCCGGCTAGAAACATTCGAACATCGACTGCGAAAAACGGCAGGAATATAAACAAACATAACGAGCCCAATGCTGCCAGGATCGTGCGACGGTAGCCAAACCGGTCGGCGACGAAGCCGTTGATCAGCAAACCGAGAATCTGACCTACCACTGCTGCTGAGGTGAGACCCGATTGCCAGGAAGACGAAATCTCGAAGTTCCCGGGCTGCGACGGGTCTGGGGACCCATATTTTCGCTTGAAGACGGGGAACGTAAAGAAGCTGACGAGAAGTGTGGTGTCGTAGCCTTCCATGATGATTGTTGAGGATATGACAATGGACCAGGCGATCGCCTTTGGGTACAGCTGAATCCCCGTCAGCAGCGACATCTTCTGCTGCGCCTCAGTAGCTGCTCTGGCACCAGAGGACAACCCCTGCAGGCTGGGGATTCCGGCCGACAAATCGGAAAAGATGTCCTCCTCATGTTGAGAATCCAGCCTTTGCGATAGCGCAAGCTCATAGGACGCGACCGAAGGGAGGTTTTCATCATGATGTTTGGGCGCCATTTGGCGGCGCGCAGTAATCTAGGAATGGGATGTGAGTCCATACAGTATGCACATCAGGTTGGGTAGAACGCCGATATTAAATTAAAGGAGGAGGGATATTTGTGGAGAAGGAGGAAAAGGATTCGGTCACGACTTTTGGCTGAACCCCAGGAAATTGCACCACGGCGAGAACCTACCCCACCGTTGATGGCTCTTTTGCCACTCTGAGGAAGGAGGCTTCTTGAACCGGAGCAGATTTTTCTGGGGAGAACTCCGCGTGGCGGCGCAGTCTTTCCCTTGTGGAGACGGGCTTCCGCCTCATCCGACCCCAAATCGCCCAAATCCGGCGTCTTGGCGGGAGGTCTAGAAGGTGAATTTGAAAGGTTTAGTGATTCCGTGGTTATATTTAAGGCTGTGAACCTCCAATTGCTCCCGCAGAACCATGGATTGTGTCGAAGTTGACTAGAGCATTTTCATTTGTTACAGAGACTCGGAGTTCCAATTCCGATGTTAATATTTGTCTATCTATTCCCTCAACGTGCCCCAATTCAAAACCAAGGTGACCAAGGGCCCTGTCACGCTACCAGCCATGAAAAACTATGTTGCGGGTGAGATGCCAAAATAAATTCTATGGTACAACTCCTATACTCTGAACAGAGCACCTATAGTAAAGGCACCCGAAGATTGAGAAATAAAGGGCGATGGAAAGACTTGTTTGTACCTAGGTAAGATATTACAAGAAACTAAGCTCATATACCTCTTTTATAATTATTATTTCATCAGGGCAGAGCTCTTTACCACCCGGGTGGGGGTAAATATATAAAGCGACCGAGTAAGGCCGGTTGCGGAGCGCGCTATGACCAAGAGGCATAATAGCCGTTGGCCATCAATCACCAAGTGTAGCGAAAGTTGGGCTGCTCCCAATCGGTCAAGTCCATGAGATCCGATTCCAAAATAATGTGCTGGTTGCCCTCGTCCATGGTGATTGGTGCTTCGTTGCGTTTGTCGCGACGACGGTTCTCGCTGATCAGATACACCCTGCCTGCGTTAGTCTTCTAAGGGAATCGAATAGAAGAATGGCTTTTCATACATGAGGAGAGACTCAATCACGATCATCATAGCCGCCGTGACAAAATATGCCCGAAAACCAGTCGGATACCGCGGTGCTTCAGCGCTAATAAAAAACTGAGGCGTGATAATTTGGCCAATGCAGTACGCGACAAAAACCATAACCTGTAGGTGATGAGTCGCGTTAGGCTTGTTTTTTTTTTTTTTTTTTTCAATCGTCAAAGTGGATGAGAGAGACCTACACTAGCGGTCATCTTCTTAGTAAATCCAGCGACATTGGACGATATCAGGGACATGCACATGATATAGGAGACGGTGCATGTGAGTAGCGAATAGACTGCTCCGAGTCGAGAGAGCTTCATCTCGGCTGGGAGGACTATAGCGACAGTATATTAGCCCCTGATAGCAACGCAAACTATCCAATCACTCACGGTAGAGCAGTACACTGCCAACCAGAACCGAAACATTGCTGAGAATCATGGCAATGCACCGGCCCTTGCCGATAAAAGAGCAGACAATGCCACTGGGCAGTCAGAAAGCGAGTACCAAGCGGGGGATCTGGGGAACATACGCAAGCAGAACAGAAACAAGCTGTACGGCATGTTCAGGCATGGCAATCACGGTTGATTCCACACTCGAGTACCCGAGACTTGTCAGGATAATTTTATTGAACTGAGAGAATTAGCATAAAATGGACAGGGGGTCTGTAGTCTGTCTCTTACTGCATTCAGTCCACCACCGGGAATGCATTGCAAGAATACGATAGCGAACATCATCCACACCTGCGGGTCACGAAGACACTCCATAACCTGATATTTCTTGTACTCCCGGTTCTTCACCCCGGTATGGTTTTGCAAGACCTAGAGAATATGAGCATGGGTTACGGGCAACGGACGGAACTACCACATACTCGAGCTACGGCGATCTCTCTCTCTCGGGCCGTCAAAAACCAAGCAGTCATGGGCGAAGCTGGCATTGCAAAAAAGAGAAACATACCCCACACCAATGTAATAGGCCCAAATATCAGGTAAAGGTACTGCCATCTGCTCAGCGCTCCGTGAAAATGACCGATCCCGTTCGAGACCCCGTCGCCAATAAAGGCAGCTATAGGACCACCAGCCCACCAAAGACAGGCCCGCAGGGCATGTTCCTTCGTCGTATAGTATTGGCCAATGATCAAAGTAAACGCGGGGTTGTTCGTTGCCTCGAATAGGCCCAGGAAGAAGCGGGCGACTGCCAGGGTGGCGAAATCCTTTGCACCGGCAGTGGCAGTGACGCAGATGCCCCAAAGAAAGACCATTCCTCCAACCCAGCGGCCGATAGGAAGACGCTGCATGAAGATAGAGTTTGGGTATTGCCAGATGAGATAGCTGGACTGAGTTAGCACGATTGGCGGAGCACCCAGCGGACGGCGCGTCGTACCCGAAATAAAAGATGGAGTTGGTCCAACTGTATTGTTGGCCGTGCAGGCTCTGCAAGGGCAATTAGCAAAGGGCTCAACCCCTTTGGGTGGAGAAAGCCATACCAGATCCTCTCGTAGTCCATAAACAGCCGCGGTGGAGAGGATACCCTTGTCAAGGAATGACAACATGTAAGTGGCAAGCATCTACGCATCTTCAGTCAACAGCCCAGTTCGACTAGACAGGAATAATTCTTACCATTGGAACTAGAACCAGATCAAGTTTCCAGCGGACCTTTGCCTCTTCGTGCGTGCTGTACTCGACGACCAACTCGCCCTGGAACATCTGAGCTGCATCATCACACGCCTTCAGAGGGACATCCCTCTCCGCCTGAGGGCCAGTAGTTTCATGAACTTCCTTCTCGCCCATTCTGATGTGTTTGAAAGTAGTCGGCGCGTTGAGTCAAAGAGCTCTGCTTGATTCTACAGAAACATACAGGTGGTGCTTGTCGTGCCATAAATACCCCACAGCTCTGATTTACGCTACCGTTTCCCCCGCAGCATGAATTTAGATCTGATTATTTCGCGCGCATGGACTTGACTTTTTCGGACTGGGAAACTACGCTACGAGAAACTTCACATCCTGCGATCCAGCTTTGTGTTGTTGATTGGATATAGCCACCCAGGTCTACATCAGCCTGTTATCGTGCAAGACCCGATACATAGCGTGGGGCCATATCCCAGATATAGGCGCTATCGCTCGTTCGCCAAACCCCATAAGGCTTATCTTGATAATTTATCCACTGCGTACTGTCTTCCTGGCCGTGTAGCCGCCAGCGACAGCCTCCAACGTCGGTAATTGCCGAGCCCTCGGTACGCAGCCGAGCACGTCTCCAACTCACTAGCGTCCGTACATTGATAAACGCTGCCTATCGCAAGTTCTCCCATATCGGTATGATACGATTCGCGGCTCAAAAATGTCGGAGGATCATTTTTACCAGCATGTGGTGGTCAGGGGTCTACCGTACGAGCGAGGCTTTTCCTATGGGAGTCAGACCAGGGACAAGATCCAACGCAACATCGAGTTCTATAAGCAGCCTGACAAGCTCGGCCCATGGTAAACCTCCTGATTCAATCATCCATGTGGAAGAAGTTGACCTTGGTCCTAGGTCGGCTGTTTCCACTGTCATCTCCGAATGCTATATTCCTGGTTTGCAGCGATATTGGTCCTCGGGATGGGAGGAGATGCGTGGTGTGGCTGCTGGGGCGGGTGTAGCAGTTGAAGACATTGTTCTACTCAACGCACGTTACGATCTCTCGCATGTCAAGTTTGACGGCGCGCTGCCAGCCCAGGGCGCGGATGAATGCACGTCAGCAATTGTCCTTGGCCCCGCCACGGCAGATCGATCCGTCTACACTGCGCAGAACTGGGATATGTCTCACCGACTCGTCGCGGAGAATGGTGTTGTCTATCTCGAAATTCACCCGGATTCCTCTGAAGGCATACCATCCATGTTTATTGTCACCGAGGCCGGCCAACTTGGCCGCTCCGGGTGTAACTCCGCAGGACTCGGCCTAACAGCAAACTCCCTCCAGAGTGATATGGACACAGCCCCAGACCTCTTTAAGAGTCGTCCTGTCCCTCCGTCTGGAGCACTGAGACGGCTTTTCCTCGAACAGTCAGATTACGCGGCGGGGATAAAGGCCATTGCGCGCACTCCGCGCCATGTGTCGTTCAACCTGATGGTCTCGTCGGCAGATAACCTCGGCCTATGCCTAGAGGTCACTCCGAAGACTATCTTTCGCTCCGCTACCTCGTCAAACGACGCGTACATGGTACATGCCAACCATTTCCAGACGGCGGCGTTTCAGTCCCAAACACAACTAGCCGATACCTACCAGGGAGGAAGCTCCTGGTACCGCGGCGAGAGACTCGAAGCAGGGTTGCGTGAGCGGGGAGTCAAGGGAAGTCTTAGGGAAGATGATATTGTAGCTGCCTTAAGTGACCATGCGGGTTACCCGTTCAGTCTTTGCGAGCACTTTATCGAGAGCCGTGCGCACAAGCAGGAGCAGCGGGGCCCGTACAGTGGTCCCACCTCGACGGTCTGCTGTGTTGTCTACAATCTGTCGCAACGCACGGTTCGGGTTTGCAAGGGCTGCCCTTGTGAAGGCGAATTTCAGGTATTTCGATTAGAATAGATTTACTGATTAAGCCTAAATTACCCGTTTCACAGCGCTACTGTTTGATTATACAAATCTGGAATAGGAGACAATCTGTCGCAGCCAATCAGGGCCCATGTTCTGTTAACCAAGCGTGCGATCATCGGAGCGGCCCCCAACTTGAAGCGAGTAAGCCGACGAGACTCTCCAAATAGCCGACCCCATCTCCAATCTCCAATCTCCAGAAGGACTCCATCCTACTTATTCACATCGCTGCCTTGCCAGCATGTCAGAGCCGAGCACAGGCAAGCGCCCACGGAAGACTCGGTCGAGAACCGGCTGCTTCACTTGCCGCCAGCGGAAGGTGCGGTGCGACGAGCAACGCCCGATCTGCCAGGCCTGTTGTCGACTGGGGACTGTCTGCTCCTTCCCAGCCCCCACCAGCCTGCCGCCATCTTCGATCCGCCACCAACACAAGCAGGCGACACGCCGGTCTGCGCCAGCCTTCCCCTTTCCATCCCCAAACATAGCAAACCCAGTTGAACCGCGTGCTGCACAGCCGGAGCAAGGTCCTCTGGGATCAGAGTTTGAATTAACTCCCCCGCTTTGGTCCTCCTTGGAGGGTAGTCTTCTTGATGTCAGCTTATTAGAGAATTGGCCTCTGGAGGACCACTCGCCGTTTGCTGACTTTAATCTGAACGCCTCTTGTTTCCCGCCGGACGCAGACAACCGCCAGGAACCTGTCACATCTCCTCCGCCATCCCGTAATGTCACTTTGCTGGCGGAGGACCGCGAAGTTCTCCGACACTTTACCTCCACCATGGCACGTTTCTGTATTCTCCGAAACACGGTCCACGACAACTTGTACATGCACATCCTAACGAGCCTCGGGCTATTTCATAGCACCATTCTAGACGCTATGCTCGCGTGGTCCGCACTACATCTCGCCCACGTGCGCCAAACGAGCAACCAGAACGCCAAACTCCGCTATCACAATGCGTACACCGCGCTCCTCGAAGACCTCGCACACAATATGTCACCAACACTCTCCCTCGCGTCAATCTGGTTTCTCATGCAGTACCAGATTATGCTCGCCGACGGCGTTGATGCATTTAGTAACCTGTTGGGTCTAGCCAGCACTGTCGTCAAGGCCGAGCTCCACGGCAAAGACGCGAGTGCTTCCCTGCGGCGAATCGGACCCATTGGGTCAATCATTCTCGTTTGGATGAGCGCACGCGACTGCCAGGTGGCGTCTCTGGGATTCGGCGGCCAACTACTCAGCTGTCTCAAAACCTATCCATATATGTACGAGCTTGTTGACAGTTCTTCGCTCGACACAGAGGCTGAGGACGATCCGAGAATCAACCGCCATGTCGTAGCAGATGACGAACCAACACAGATGCAACTCTGCGTGAAGCTGAGTCTGCGCCATGTGACGCTATCTGGCCAGATCAAAGTCCTCGGGCGCATGCACGCTGCGTCTGATAGCGCGGCATGGAAGCCTGTTCGCACCAGCCTGAAGACTCTACAGGAAGAGATCGAACAGTGCCAGTCACCATCCGCCAGGGCTGCACTAGACGTGGCTACAGGAAAGCCTTCGGCTATGCCCGACGTAGATCCGCTGGGCTATAACCGATGTTTGCTCCTTGGCGGGTACTACACCACCCTGATCAAATACAGCCATCATCAGCCGGATGCCTTTGATGGCACCTCCCTGCCTTCCCCGGATGAATGCGCCAACCGCGTACTTCGACTCTGCCAGAGGATCATGGCTAGACATCCTAATTCTCCCCGAGGAGTGTGGCCGAGCAAGATTCTGCTTGCAGGTATCACGACGCGGGATCCGATCTATCAGTCATGGGCGCTGCGTGCCCTGGAGCAGGCAGAGAGGTGGGGGCAGAATATGGTGAAGACACGGCAGCTCTTTGAAGCCGTTCTCCATAGACAGAGCCAAACAGGGAAGCGTGTGGACCTCCGAGACCTCATGCGAGAGACGACCGGTTACTTCATAATATGAATTCCTGCTGGCTCTCTTACCTTTCATTGTAACCTGGTATACGATATAATTATATCTAGCAGCACCAGTTTGCAGATCCCCTGTGAATTATAGGATCACAGTTTGGTCATTATATAGGTAGCAAAAATGTGGTATCTGCCAGTCTGTCAGGTCCAACAATCCCTCCCGAGCGCTTCCCTCCTCCTGTAGCGGGCAAAGCATCGGAGCGCGGCTGCTTCTTTCTGCTCTACCAAACTATATTTGTCTCAGACACCTGCGGAAGCACCGCAAGAAGTGCAAGGTATATAACTGGCGTAACGAATGCATGCAGTCGGATACCGAGATGCCTCTTGAGTTTGTACACTGGAGTCCCTATCATGAGCCCAACCGAACTGCATACAAACATCATCCCCGTGCCCACGAATTGCTTCGTAAACTCCGGGGCGTTGCCCGTGAACCTCGTGTAAGTCATGACGCTGTTCAACGTATGCGGCCGTCTGGCGTTATAGGTCACGGTGCAGTCGTTGTTTGTCGCCCTTGAAGTCCACGATATCGTTGGCAGGATATGGATGAGACATGATATGTACCGCTCGAAGACCTGGTGCGTCATGGTCTGTTCGGTAGCCGCAAAAGCGAACATTTTATCAGTGAGAGTGGAATAGTGTCGACTGTATTCCCACAATGAACGGGTCGGCAAAGCTGGAGCTGGAGCGCACCGATGATTGCCTATCTCGTATCGCCATATCTACCGGTGTTATCTAGCCGAGAGCCAATTGTCTTCCGCGTATGTATCTTATCAATCCTGCTCCACATAACCAACACAAGCGCACTGATAGGACAGGCCAAAACGAGATGGCCCCGCCTGTAACGGAATTTGCTTCGAAAGTGCAAGGCAAACAAATCCCTTCCTTGATTCGAATATATTCAATAGGGTCCTTCATAGCCTTTGCGTGACAAGGCCTGTTTGTTGGGAAACTAGAGGTTATAATTGGAAGAGGATGGACACTCTATGGTGGCCTGGAGTAAAATCGCTATGACTAGCCCTTAGTAGTCTATCAGCGCAAAGGCAGCATTTATCATCTCATGCATAGGTCGAGTTGGTAAATCACCGCCAGTCTCTGCTCTCGCACACATTTCTTCCGCATCCTTTAGCTTACCCTGGTTGAGATAGAGGTTGCCCAGGTTCATAGCCACATGTGCCGTCGAGATGTGGCAGCGGTCAAATACCTTTTCGAATCCAGTCAACGCACGCTGATACAGCTCCTCCGCCTCGAAGAGATTGTCCTCGCTCATATATAGATTTGCCATGTTGTTGACCACACAGAGGGTGGATGGATGGCCGCGACCCAGTCGCTCCGTGAGTCCTCGCTGTGCACGCTCATACATCTTGCGGGCCTCGGAGAGCATCCCCTGGCTCCAGTACAGGATTCCAAGATTGTTTATAATGTGAAGGGTAGACGTGTGATCCAATCCAAGGGCTTTCTCGAGCCCACGGAGCGCCTGCTGGAGCAGTTTTTCGGCCTCGGCGCGATTGCCCTGGTTCCAGGACAGTATCCCCAAGCAGTTCACTGTGCGAAGTGTCGTGATATGGTCCTCCCCCAAAAGCTTCTTATAGCCCTCGAGCGCCCGAACGTACATTTCCTTGGCCTGCACTCGCTTGCCCTGGTTCCAGTAGAGGATACCCAGGCAGTTCAACGTGCGAAAGGTTGACACGTCCGCGCGCTTCTGCGAGTCTTCGAACCCCCGTAGTGCACTCTGAAGCATCGTCTCGGCTTCGTCCCATCTTCCCTGGGTACAGTAAAGTACGCCTATATTGCTGAGCGTTCGATATGTCGACTGGCCAACGCCAGTTGATGACACGTCTGACCTAATCGCTCGTTCGAATATCCTTTCAGCGTCCGTGAGCCTGCCTTGTTTCAGATACAAGAGGCCAATGTTGTTGAGGGCTCGGATGGTCGAATCATGGCCAGCTCCTAGTGTCCTTTCCAGCCCACTCAACGCCCGAGACAAATATAGCTCAGCATCGTCCCATTTGTCTTGGTACATGTATGCAACTCCTAGATTTTCAACAGTCTGTAGTGCTGCTTTGGTCTCATCTACGGGGATCCGGGCATCCTCGAATCCTCGAATTGCTTCCCGGAACTTCCTTTCCGCTTCCACTGCATCCCCCTGTTCCAGAAAAAGCACGCCTAGATTCGACGCATCCTCTGGTTTGAAGGGTCTCGCCGTCTCTTCCAAGACTTTCTGAAAGTTAGAGTGGAGGGTATCTCGCGCCTGTCTGGAAAGCTTGACTTTAGTCTCTGGTCTGAATAAAGATTGGATCGGCTGGGATAAAGGAGGCTCTGTGTGGTGCGATGTGATGAACCGCCGTAGCCTATCCTGAGGTCTCTCCCGGTGTATTGCTGATTGAGTGGCTGTGGTACGCTGCGTAGAAGAAAGTGGCTTGGGTTGTAGTAGCCCTTGAAGCGATGCGCTAGCATCAAGATCTTGAGCAGACTGAGCTGCAGTCTTCTCAGCTTGCACCAAAGATTGGGTTGCATATGATAGCGGCGGCAGTGTAGATGGGGTTTGGAGTGTCCATTGAAGCAGCTCGTTTGTTTGCGCGCTTCGTACCGAGGTAGTAATGACCGATGGTGCCTGTGCAGGATGGGAGTGGGATAGCCGCCCCAGAAGCCCATTTGCGTTTCGCTGCCCTCCTTGCGGAATCCAATGTGCTTTGATGTCTTCCAGCTCGAGTCGAGGGACCAAAGGCTGCGGCAACGGAGACCGAGACGACAGATTATACATATACCCAATGTATGTATTATCCGTTTGTTCCAGGGAGTCGACATTAGGAGTCCCCACGACAGGCGCCACCGAGAGCAACTCTTTTGTATAGGCCGCCGCTGTGAGCGCTGCGTATCCTTGCCATTCCTTTGATTTGTGCGAGTCGGAGTAGTCGCAGATGCCCCGGATAACCAAACAGGGAACGTGGTCCATCAGGCCAGCGGCCTCCATCTCGAAGCAGAGAATTCCTGTCTCGTTTGCGACTCGATCTCTGGTCCGACCGTGCTTCATCACTTGGTTTCCCGATGCAATGAGCCCATAATGCACCTCTGGTCCTCGACTAATCCGCGCCTTCCGCGGCACGAGCCGATGTTTAACGCATTTATCGCAGGATGCACCTTCATCGGCGTGGTCATAGTCTGCTTCGAATAGTAAGTCGGTCTGAGAGATAGGCTGTTCAAACAGGGAGAGCTTGGGGTTGTGCGCTGCTGCATCCAATACATCTGCAATTTGTCCCTCTCCCGCCATATACCTCGACTGCAATTCAGCAAGCGCTGTTAAGAGAGCCGGAGGAGGTTTATTTAGGCTGCCAGTTCTCTGGAGATGTCCATCGCGTACGGTCTTCCCGTAGTCATACTGAATAACTCCACCATGGGCTCCGGTCGGTTTACTAACGACGACATCCCCCAGCCGAATATCAACCCCCTGGCTGGGTACACCCCCGCCAACGCCAACCATGAGGACAAATCGGATAGATGGAAATGTAGACAGCAACGAGGCGGCGACAAATGACGCGGACGTCGTGCCGTATACCCCAGCTGGGAGAGGCGCAATGACAACATTGTGGCCTGCAATCTCACCAACAGTATACCTATTGGGATCCGATGGCGGCTGTCGGGGATTCGAATGTGTTTCATCGAGCATTGCCTTCGCCGCCGTTAATTCGAGTGAGAGCGCGCATACCCATCCCACCGTATAACTATCAGGCGAAAGCTTCTTCATGGCCGGTATCCCCGATATAGCAAAGTACAGTTGATTTGAAAAAGCATTCTCTTGCTACTAGAGACATGTCAGCACCGAAATTTTATCACGAGAGATAAGGATCTCACAGCAACCACAAGGGCCAATTCTTGACCCAAGCGACTATAGAAATACTTGAGCAGCTTGGCTCTGTTACCTATCCGGTAAACCTGAGCTGGTGCACCGTGAAATATCCAGTGAGATGCAAGATGCGACGCGAGGCTAGAGCGCGAGGTGTCCGATAAGCTCGATTTCGGCTCACGTGGATCGGGGCGCTATTAAATCATGTCGGGATGCAATCTTCAGGGGTCGGTATCACAAACGACTTGTTGCTTGGTTATGTGGGGCAACGGCTTGTGCTTGTTGACATTGCATGCAGCGAGAGAGGAGCGACAAAAGGGGAGGGGGTGAGTGAGCGGGGACGCAGCTGAGCCTCATTTGTGATTAAGTAAGCGCATTGGTCTGATACAGTTTGCACTGTTTGATTGATTCCCTGGGGAGATTCTGTATACACATCGAGTTGTGGGGCAGGGAACAAAAAGAAGATGTAAGGGGAATGAGTCTCACTATCACGGTACGCACATACTCTCTCGGATACTTTTCCGTGTAGCTCTTCAAGACGGCCGTTAATGGTATCATGCCGTCGAGCCGATTCGCCATCAGAGCTTCCTATCACTCCATCGGCGATGATGTGCTTATGGTGGGAGGGTTCTGCCCCTCCATATATCAAGTGTGAGCATCCTAGGGAAAAAGTCGATCGTCCAGCGCAACTACCAGATTTTTTGAAATGACTACCACCTCTGTCAGAGAAGGAGGCCCCAGCCTCAAGGGCCCCTTGGATTTCGCAGATAGCCCTCTTCGTGTCGCCGAACGGCAGCCATTGATGCTGGGTGTCTTTCTCGACCTGCAGAATAGAAAGCTATCCAACTTTCCTACAAGTAATAGTTGGAAGTTCGACTACAACTTGGAGGTTGTGCGCAAGGCCGAGGCTGCGGGATTCGAAATTGCTTTCAGCCGAATGCAATGGCTGCCAAAGGGAGGATACGACGGCGAAGCCTCGCTAGATGCCTTTATCGCTTTGGGTGCAATGGCTGCTGCCACGAGCAAAATCCTCCTAATTTCAACAATCCATGTCTTATACGGTCCACTGCATCCTCTTCACCTTGCTAAGTATGGGGCTACGCTAGATCATATTTCCAAGGGCCGGTGGGGCATCAACATCGTCACAGGCCATCGTGCGATTGAACACCAGATGTTCGGATGGAATCGAATCGAGCACGATAAGCGATACAAAATGGCAGGCGAACTATTCGACGTGGTTAATAGTCTCTGGGGCGAGACCGAGAATCTGACGTACGAGGGGAACGTCTCACCATGGAAGTTGGAGAACGCCTGGGTTACCCCAAAGCCACAGTACGGTCGACCAGTACTGGTCAACGCCACCGGGTCTCCTGCGGGCATTGACTTCGCCGTCAAGTACTCGGACTTGGTCTTTATTACTTCTCCTGCTGGAGCAGACATTCAGAGCGCGCTAGAATCGCTGCCGGAACACATCGCACGCATAAAGGAAGCGGCAAAGGCGGCGGGCCGCGAGATCAGGGTATTAATCAATCCCATCATAGTCTCGAGGGATACGCCAGAAGAGTCCGAGAGCTATTTGCAACAGATCGTCGACGGGATGGGAGAAGGCGTTGAGAAGAGGATCCTTGCGAGATATGATAGCGATGCGCATGCCTGGCGAGGACAGAACGGCCAACGCAAGGTGGGATATAATCTTGGTGCAAACGTCGAAGTTATCGGATCTCCGACTCAAGTGGTCGAGCAGCTTTCTGCGTTGCATAAGACCGGCATTGATGGCGTTCAATTGGGGTTCTACGACTGGCGAGCTGATTTCGACCACTTTTTGGAGAAAATCCTTCCGTTGCTGAAAGAGGCTGGCCTGCGAGTGGACTAGGAACAGGGAGATAGTGCTAGCCACTAATTAAAAACAAAGCATGGTCGTCTATGTGCATGTTCCCGTGCTAATCTGCCAACCTGCAGAGCACTTCTAGACTTGAACCTCTGAGAAGCGAGACGGTCGCGAGGCTCACCGCGAGTGGCATCATCATCATCAAATGTGTGTCGTGCTTATCGATGCACGACTTACTCCAAATGTCGCCATCTGTGTCCCCCCACTAATTTTCTTCCTGCAGTAGGGATTACCATAACTCAGACAAGTCAAAACTCGTCTCAGGCGTAGTTGGTGAGACACTTAAGACGCTCATCGGAGGGTATGGCGGGGTCATGATTCTTGTTGAAGCATGGCTCCTGGATGCGAGATTCGTCGTTATGATCGGCTTATGCGATATAAAATTTATAACTAACAGATGATAGGATATTATTAGGTAAGAATACTCATACTATGGAAATGGGACCCTTTCAAAACGGTTTTGAATCAGATAATTAGTGTCATTAACCAAAGTCTCCTGATACAACTAATCAAAACAAGCTAAAGTGAATAATTCAGCCTTAAGAAGAAAAACGAGGGCAACAAAGGAGACTCTTCTTCTTACCCCGATTATAATACTCCACGATTGCAAATGGTCCGTTCTATTCTTCGTACCTCGCTAGAGAGATCACGATCAGCGACAGCCTCGCGCAAGAGCCGCAAACGATCCTCCGGAACTGTGGAATCTTCGGCGCCTTCTGCAGTCAACTCTGCAGCAGTTCAGCGCTGAGGTTACTCAAATGGCAATCTTCCTTCTCGGGGACCGGGTCTACCATGGGGTAGGCCAGGTTTCGACAAACTTTGCGGACGATACCATAACCGTTGGTAAGAGTGTTGCCGCACCTCCACCAGCCAAACGCGACTTCACCAACAGCGGGCTCATCACCCCGAGTCCCATACAGGGCCTCGTCAAGGTCTTTCTTCGTGCACGCCTCGAAGTCCTTATCTTCGCCCAGTCTCGGCTCCACCCAGACCATGAGGGGGAAGTTAACAGAGGCGACCAGATGTCCTATGCAACCAGCTTCCAGGTGACCATTCTCATTGATGCACATGCCAATGCAGGCATCCCTGGCGCCGGGCATCTGTCGGCCGGTAAGAATAGCGCGATTAAGGCGTTTGGGAAGACTTTTAGCGAGAAGAGCCATCTTGAATAGAATAGAGGGTATAGTGAATTGGTAAAATAAGAGTTTGAAGCGGAGACTTCAGGGCTATTTACAGCCCTCGTAGTTCTCCTTCTTTGTACCATGCGTCGTGTAATCCCTTTGTTGTTTGCTTTATGGCTTTACTTTATGTCTGTTGGGTTTCTTTACTCCCTCATGGTTATGGCTTGTTCTTTATGTGTCTTTCAAATTAGTATGACAAACATATAGTTGGCATAAACTATACTAAGCCTTTCTCAGTTCGTGTGTTCTTCAATGTCCTTCCGACCATCGTGGTGCGGCCTTAAGGCAAGGTATATGGTTGAGTAAATTCCGTACTATGTAGCCTTATGCCCGGTCTGGTATCACTGGACACAGCCTGTTGAAAGGCTACCAATCAAAGGCAAGCTTAAGTCAAATAACTTGTCCCACGGTGCATCTGTCATGTTCGGCTTTTTATGGCTATGCCTCACAAAGGACAAAGTGCTGATCACATCTAGCTGTAAACCAGACTAAAATGCCCCGTAAGTGCTCTCAGCTAGCTTGACCGGTTAGATTTAACAGCCACAATCACTAACAAGGTGATATGCAGCGCCTTATGAATCTTCTTTTATCTTTAGTAGCAAACGGTGACCCTTGGGTGCGACGTTGAAGCGGTCCTCCATATCCATATCGCCGCTGCGCATCTCTTTACTCACCATCATGGTAAACCCGCCTCTCATTACCACATCAATGGCAAAATACAACTCTTCCCATGCAAGGTTCTGCTCAAGGCAGTTCCGCCTTCCCAGACTGAAGGGTTTCAGACACAAATCGATATCCATCGTGCTCTCCAACCACCGCTCCGGCTGAAACAACCCGGGCAGTGGGACAACATTATCATCACGGTGATGGACATAGTTTTGTATTCCCACCACGGTACCGCTTGGTAGCGTTATACCTTTGTTATGCTTCAGATGGAACTTCTCCGTCACGATCCGCGGCAAGGTCGAGATTATAGTCGGGTACAGGCGAAATGTCTCCTTGACAACGGCATTAATATAGAGGTTGTTTCGGAGTGCGAGGGTATCACTCTCCGCCAGACTCAAGACCTCTTCTCAAAGCCTAGCCTGGACTTCTGCATGCTCTGGTAGGGATATAGCGTATAAAAGGTACATTAGAGTGGTCGATGTTGTGCCGCTACCGGCAAACATGATCCCCATTGCCTCCTCAACGAGCTCCTCCCCTGTTAACCTGCGGCCTAGGAATAAGTCTACCCCGTTCAATAAAGGACTTAGCAGATTATGCTCCACGGATTGGTCGCTTCCGCTTGTCATCTTCTTTACAAGCTGCTTAACCATTGTTCAAGACTGCCTTTCCCAGTACGCGTGCTGGCGGAAGAGGCGGCCAACGGGGCCGGGGAGTATGAGTCCGATCTTAGTCGAGCGCAACCAACGAAAAAACCGATGTAAGCGGGAGAGCCTCCGCACTACCACCCACTGCTCCCATGAGAAGGAGGCTGTTGATTGTGTCCTGGCCATTTTCTTCGCTTCCGAGGTCCACGGCGAAGGCTGCTTGGCATATCACGTCGAGGCTATAACGGCCGCAGAGTTCGAAAGTATCTACCAACCTAGTGAGTGACTGTTTCGCGCCGAGAACCATCCTCGTGGCAAGGCCTTTGGCCTTTCTGCGGATCAGCGGGTCAAGCGATGCCAGACTGTAGGGAATATGATGCAGCACTGAGGCGCCTTCTCGCTGCATGTTGAACAGGGTTTCCGCTTTTCGATATAGTATCGCAACAGTTTCCGCGCAGTAAATAGGCAAACATTGCGTTTTTGGGTTCGTGAGGAAGGATATTTTAGACGAACGTTATCTGGAATATATTTTCCTTGCCCGCAAATGTGGCTGCTGCGTAGAAATGGTGATCTTTCAATGTTGACGTGGAATCTTTATAGATTGGTCGACAGTATCGATGGTCGCCTAAGGACACTTCGTGAGGGCCAATGCGCACAACCAAGCCATATTGCTTTTGTAGTTATGATAGTTTCTCCAAGGAAAAGGCGGTATGTTAGTCAACCCAGAATTAGGAAAAATGGGAATAAATATCAGAGGTGAGGGCTCACCTGTGCACGCTATCCCTTGAGTTTTGATAAAGAAATTGGAAGGGAGGTTATGCGAGCCCAGAATGGGCCTGGTACAGACTTCAATGGACTGGTGTATACTGAATATATTATCTATTAGACATACTGTTAGTCATTGCTGTTCTCTTCTCTCTTACTATTAGAAGCAACGCGCAGTACCTTGAGAATGGTAAACGCAAGATAAACGATGATGATGTAGAGCAGGGTGTGCTTCTACAAGAACTGAATGCAGCGCCATTATGAAGTATCATTCGGTATTCCCACCTTGGGCGCAATCATTGGTCCAGGTTTAACGATGTGCAGTATTTATCTTTGACAGTCCTGACTTGAACGTGGCATATAATATTATATGAAGCGCCCACAGGTGGAGCCGAAGTCACTGCATCAAAATATGTGAGGCCCCAGGGCCACGTCCCCTACCATCCCCGTACTTCCTGCCCAGATTAATTGAGGCTATGTACAAGATTTTCCCTTTTCCAATTGATGCAGGGAAGCCGGGAAGCTGTGGGGTCAGTCTGGAGAAGCCAGTGTAGCATTCAGGAAACAGACCTGTCGTGCAATAACAATGGAATTACGGCTAACGGTTTGCCTCGATGAGAATATGGGAGGTATAAATCGCCGAATAATGTGCTGCGTGTATGGTAAGGTGGCCCGACACTCGAGGCTTTTCTATCGGTTTGAAGCTAACATTCCGCGTATTGTTCCAATCTATGTCGCATGTTATTCCATGAAGAATAATGACGCCACAGGACTGGTGCTACAAGCTTTCCCTGTGGCCAAGCGATGCCTTCAGTGAGAATTTTTGTAGTCCCCCCCGACCAGCCTCGCAATACCAGTCTGTTCCCACAAGCAGCCTACGCCACCCAAGTAAAGTCGTCTCTCTTGACTTCCTTCCACCCACTGCTATTCCTGTCCAAGCGCAGCGTCGACATTTCATTCAACGCATTGGCAGGCCGACTCTGAAGATCAATCAACACCCAAATTGTCATCGAGGAGAGTAAGAGACCCTCATATCCATGCTGGACTGCAGTGCGCCCCGTCCGAATAGCCGACCATGCACAGCATGCATGCATGAGGGCAGCCCTGGCATCACCCCTTTGGCTTTGCATCCATCGTTGCAGCTTCATTGCGGCTTTGACTTGCTGGGGCTCTGTCACCCGCCATCCCGAAAAGGCGAACAACTTACTTAGTGGGATTCGAATAAACACCGAGGCAAGGTGGATATGGCCCAGCGCTGCGCGAGCAGAACTCCTCGGTGGCAATATTTCGGCATATTGCTGCAGCAGGCCCATGTATAAGCGGGCGTAGCGCAACCGCAGTGCGACCCGGTATACACCCATCGCCAGGAGAAGTGTGCTGAGTGCCCCCAGCTGCAAGGGTATCCTGTCGCGATAAAGGTCCAGGAGCGCCTTGCGGAGAGGGGCAGGGGAGTGTATAGCGTGATCTGCAGACCAAGATTAGAAAGGAAACTTTCGTAGTTAAAGTCTCGTGTTTTGGCCCATACCATTTGTCAGGCTACGTCGCCAGTCGTCTGCGGTTATCGCATCCCATGCACCTTCATGCGATGGCATGGGAACTTGAAGAAACTCAATGGGAAGCATAATAGGGAGAGCCCAGAAGTTATACTGGTAGTCTAGCATCTAAATCAAATATATTAGGGTTTAAGCAGGTTGAATGTATGTCTGGACAAATGCGTACCCAAGAGAAATAGAAGAAGCCCCTCACGTTTTCCTTCTCGATCCATTCCTCCCAGGATTATATTGCAGAGGAATCGCGATCCCCCTGCATCCCCGGTCCATCGTGATAGCAATCAATCTTCCGGCACATAATCACAACCTGTGCCATAGTGGTTTGCGCAATTTCAGCAAATCTCATATCCCCGGAGAACATCATTGAGAATTGGTTGAGAACAGCAGCCTGGGCGATGCAAATGTCCGGCGGGCCACTTCGAGTTCGTTCCAACTTTTTCCGAGTGGGCGTTGCGTGAGCTCACCAATTTTTAGGGCACATTAGTCCCTTCGAGGATGGTTGCTGCGGGTGTTTGATCGGTCGCCATCACGTTATCAAAAGGGAAGCCCGCATGTTGGCTCCATGGCATATCAAAGCTAAACCCAGTCCAGTGTTTGCGACTATTTCCTCCGCTAATATGAAGTCGTCAATACAAAGTCCTGTAGCGATCAGAGGCTGAGATGCGGATGCTCTATGAAAACTCAGCCTCTCTGACAAACACGATGCAGCGGGGCATGCACAGTTGGTGTACGCCGTCCCATGGTCCGCCGCTTTGAATAAGGGATTCCCTGATCATTGTTTATTGCGAAAGGACGGTGCGCCAATCGTGGACGATATGTTTTGACAGGAAGCGGGGCTATGTGAATTCCCAGGGCTCAGCACATCGACATGGACAATAGGTGTATTATTCCGTGACGTCGCGTAAGAACAGTTTGTTTGTTTCGAAGCACATCTTGCACATGGAAGTTGGCCGTCACATCGCTGCTTAGACTTAGCGCAGCTCTGGCACGCCTTGGCTACATGGGCATATTTGCGGCGCTTATGTGCCTGCTTGACAGGGTCATGGGCCTGCATATGACGGTTGAGAGTATCGCTGTCATAGGGTGTTAGCTCACGAAGATAATAAACCAAGTGTACAGTACGCTTCACTTCCGAGAAAAATTAGATCCACATTCTTTACATATGAAGGGTCGCAATCTGAGATGTTGTTGACGATGTTGCCGAAGATCTTGCCGAAGATGTTGGCTGCGTGCAAAGGTCGCGCCGCAGTCAGCGCACGAACTGAACATACCGAAATGATGGGCTTCACCTATCGCTGGGATAGTAGAATTGAGGGAAGAAAAAATCGGAACAAGAGGGGCAAATCTGGTCAATTATTATTATTATTTTTATTATTATCCCCTCGTCTTTACCCCTCAAGTTTCTGCTCGTCCCCCACATCCAATAAGGGCCGATTTTATAGGTACTTAGCCTGTCCTTTTCCTGTTTCTCACTGGAAGACAGATTTGCAGAGCAATCTGTGGCCTCCCTCACGCCACACATTCGGATGCGGCGCCCCCGCAGTTCCGACCCCCGGGGTTACTTTTCAAATCTAAAAATACAAAAAAAAAAGAGGGCAGATAGTCAACTTGGTATGGGTGGGGACTGGGGTGAAGAAACCAACACAAGATGTGCCTCAATGCTGGCATCAACTTGAATCAAAAGATCAATAATCTCACTCGAAAAATGCCCAAGCCTACGCTATCCTCAACATTATTTCATTTCTCCTTCTAAAAGGCTGGACAGAGTTAGCTCCGCCACCGCGGCTACAGATTTAGTCCCATGTTCACATGAACCGCTTTCGTCTTGGGTATAAGCCGCAAGACCAGCCTCTCCAAGCTCCCTGCCAATCCCGCTCTACTTCACACCACCAAAAGCTACTCGGAAGTCGACATCATTCGAGCTGTTGATTCAGACCATGCCGGCTTCCAGCCTGACTACACCCCGGTGTAAACGCTTGGTATCCCTGGTGAAAACCGCAGCTCCGAGCCCATAAGGCGTGCTGTTTGCAAGGGCGATTGCTTTGGCTTCTGTGGCAAAAGGCATGATCGTGACAAACGGCCGAATTCCATACCTTGGCCTTTTATAGCTTAGAAGACAATCCTAGACATTCATCAAGTTGTCTTAGAAGATGGCAAATTTAGCTTAATTCCTGCTGATTGTCAGAAACCTCACAGAGCTTGAGATGGACCGTTCCTAAGAAACAGGTGTTCCTGATTGACGAGCCAGATCGACTTGCCGAAGGACAGCTTGCGAAGAACGGAATAAATGAATTTTTTGACTGCACCAATCCCTTCGATATAGCTATCCAAACTCTTTTCTCTGGCGCTTGTCGCGAAGATGAAAACCCCCACAAGATTGACGGTTCTTAAGGCGCTTGAAACAATTACAAAAATTCTATCTCGCACCGCGACTAGAGCTTGAGGAGCAAAAGGTTCCAGGATATCGTGCCTGTTGATAGCCGGTGGCCGGGCAAGCTCATACGTGATGTATCGGAGCCAGAGGATCAATTGAAGGCTGGCAAGTTGCATTCTTTCATAGACTAGTGACTAGATGTACCTTGCTCTCGATCTCCACCACCTCCGTTGAAATCATGGCATATCCAGAGAGGCAACGTCCTCAATTTTTTTACTTTTATATTTCTTTTTGCTCGGCTTTTTCGAAGACTTGACCTTTGGCTTGAGTTCCCCCTCTAGATTAGGGGGCGCGGTTTCGTCAACAGGCCCGTCCACAGACTCGGGAGAGTCTACTACTTCACTCGAGTCAGAAAGCTCGGATACTTCCGTATCAAATCTCACTTCGTCATATATAGATCCATAACTACTCTCCCTAGTTAGGTAGGTGTTCGCTAATAGAGGATCAAAGTTGCCTTCTGCAGACGAAATTAGGTCCTAAGAATCACTTGGGGCTGGGGGTGCTGACATACCATCAGTCTTGGTCCTAACAAACCGTTTGCATGTCTCCGAGCCTTTGCTCAAAATTAAGAGTTCCTTGTTAAGCTGCTCGCGGATTGTTTGACTTTCCTTTGACTCACCAGCAATCTTCATGATAAGATTTGCTGGCATGTCAAACACGGTCACCGGCGACAGGATGCGGGGCAGCGAGGACATGAGTCTACCCTCCACGACTTCGTTGGCAATATCATCGACGAACCGCTTTAGTGCTACCTGCCATATATTAGACCGTCAAGAACACCAAAGAACTCAAGCTATGAATCACCTTGTAGTAAGCCAGCATACAGTCCAAGGCTTCAATTGATGCAAAACGCACCATATCGGGTTCCGATTGCTGCAATAGCGATTTGAGGAGTTGATCAAGTTTGATTGCATGCTGAACATAATAAGGTTCCTTCAAGGTATCAACTCCAAAGAACTGCTGTAAAGTCTTAGTGAGCTCGTCTTCCTGGCGCTCGGCACGGATCTTCTGCAGGGTTTCCGTGAAGTAGTGGTTGTAAGTAATTGGATGCCCTGTCTGGTGTGGCATGAGGAACTCCCTAGTCTTGTTGTTGATTTCCTCTTTGATAGAATTGCAGGCTGGAATTATGATCTCTTCGATCACTGCCGCTGACGTAGCTTCATCCGTGACATGTTTGACAACAAGGGCGAGAAACTCTCTAGCCGCGGCCCATATGCCGTCCGTGTGGCTGCGGGTCAGCTGTTCCCAAGGGGAGCACTGTTCCAAGAATAGGTCTCGGACAATCATTGGATTGAATGTCCCAGGTAGCTCACGACCCCTAGTTCTCCCAAGGATATGGCTGATGTGCTTTATGTACTCATCACGCGTGACTCCGACCTGGTGCTTGGCTGGTATCTGTCCATCATTGGGCTCACAAATGCGTCGATAATGACCGCGTCGACTGATACGCTGGGCGAATTCTTCATTCGAGTTCTGCACCATGGCGCGTATCCTTTTATGATATCCATTGCTCGAGTGGGCGTCACCAAAAAAAGGATCATTGTATGTGCCATCAATAGCCGCTTTCACAAGCTCCTGGAGGGTCTGGCTTATATTCAAAAGATACGACTTCTGCTCGTCGATAGTAATTCGAGGTTCACCAAGTCGTCGTAGGCGAGCTTTGCAGTGATCGCTTTTATCCTCGATCTCTCTGATCAAGCTTGGTAGCTCGGTAGCGATCTGCGAAAGCAACACCTTACTCAGCCGCGTCCGTAGGCTATCGATGCCAACTAATGAGCTTGGCAAATCTTTCCATATCCCCTGTGAGAAAAACTCCTGTTCCTCGACGTCACGTTGATTTAATGTCCATTGGCCTTTATCCATGTCCATGTTCTTAAGGACGTGCCACCCAAGTCGAAACTCAACATCTTGATTCTTTGCCAACGAAACAAACATCGTCTCACTCTCAGACCCGGCAGCGAGAGTATCAGGCTTTGTTATGATGCCTAGCGTCCGTTTCCCAGACGGGTCAGCATCTCGAGCAAGTTTAAGTACGATTTGATTGGCAAAGTCGTTCTTGGCGGACACAACGGCCAGGATTATGCTGCGCGGCTCTTTCATATAAGACTGGACCACATCCTGGACAAGCTGAACATCCATCGCCGATTGTTGTTTGGTTTCCGAATGAATAAGTCCAGGGAGGTCAACGATGGTCAGATGGGGCCGGTCGGGGCCGGACACCTCGACCCGCAAGAGGTCGTTTGAGAAGGCTTTTCCGTGGGTCGTTATACCCATGGCTCCTTTAGCTTTTTCAATCAGGATGGGAAGACCCTCAAAGCTATCCAACTGTTCGCAGAAATCGCCAAGAGAACGCTGCTCAACATCGCTGCGTGTGTGGTGAGGGACAATGGATACACGAACGCCAACATGGGGATGTTTTCGGAGAACAAGCTCTGTAGGGAACCGGGTACACAGGTTGCTTTTGACAGGAAACCCAACACCAGATATCGACTCAAGGACGGAGCTCTTGCCAGAGGACTGATCACCACAGACTATGATCTGCGGCAGAGAGATATAGTGGCTGATACCCTGAGAGCGGAGGGTATCGATTGAATTGAGAAGATCCAGCTGCTCCTCGGTACACAGATCCCGTAGCGCATCGGTCTGGAGGTTTCGTAGCACCATTTTTTGAAGATGTATAAGTAACGTAAAGGGTTGAGATCTTGTAAGTGAAAAATAAGTTGACCACCAGTTGGAAAGAGGGCCCCCTTATATATAACTCAGAGCGACCTATCTAGCCTTTTGTGGAGATCAGGAATGTCTTGGAAGCTAGGAGCTCAAATATGTACAAGTACTATGGTTTCCCCGTTCTCTCTGAGCTAGATTGGTGGTCAAAGGTTGCGGGTGTCAATGCTTCTGGGATCGTCAGTCTCAATCTGTCTGGAACTCGCATATTGCATCCAGCGGAAGGGCTGTCATAGCCGCGTCGATACAGTGACGTTTCGGATTCAGAACATTAAGCATTGTGGAGTAGGTGACATGCAACCAATGGCACCTCAATACATGTAAGGAGCACCAGGTATGCTTTGCTAACGCCACTGGCATTCTCACATGAGTGAACTATCCCCTTTCATTATGGGTGAGGTGACTCTTTTTTTACATCCTTCATCTGATTCTACATATAGGTATCAGTATCTATAATAGATACAGAGATTGTAGAATGTTTACTGATAGCATGCTGCTATGCAATTCGAGTAAGCGGAATAAAGATAGCTGTGATGGCGTCCCAGTGAACAATCACAATCCACTTGGATGTCTTTCTGCATTAATATTAGGCTTCCATATAATGTTGGCCTCCCGCATGAATGTTGGCCTCCCGCATGAATAATGGTCTCCTGCATGAATGATGGCCTCCTGCATGAATGTTGGCCTCCTGCATGGATATAACCTTTCAATTGGCACAAACTTCCTGCTACTAAATCATTTAGACTTATTAGTTTAGATTTATTAGTTGTTTCATCACACAAATCTGCATACCCACCCAGTTTTTACCCACTCCATCCCCTTACCGCCCTTCGAATCTACACAGCAAGTGCTATCATCTCAATATGGCTTCACTGTTTAGGACAGGCATCGGCTATCCTCGGAGCCACGGCCCGAGGCTCGATAGCTTGCCGATCAAGCCCGAACGCGTCGGTCGCCCCAGACTCGACCCATACCAAGGCTACTCGGGAGATATTACGAAGCGTTATTCCTATTACAGGCGCTCGGACAGACTCGTGGCATACACCCCCCCCCCCCCCGGAGCCTCCTGCACTGGACCAGCAGCAGGAGAGCAGGAGGAGGACCTTACGGGATGTCGCATATATCTGTGACTTCCAAAAGGGTGGCGATACCTGCACGGCTATCGGGATTGAAGAGTCAAGCCATGATTATACGTTTTGGGTGGCTGTCAACAAAGCAAGCGACGAGATCACTGAATTCCTGAAAGACGTGTTGAAGATTTTGAAACTCTCTTTTAACCTGTCAGTGCATGAGATAGAGATCCACAGCGTGATGCTGATAAGGCGTTGTATTGAATTCGCGTCCCTCCGGATTAATGAAGAAGAAAGGCTGCTCTTCAAAGCGGCTCGGGACTGCCTTCAAAGGCTCGACACGCAAGGGCCACAACATGGTATGTCACTTAGTTCACTCTCTTGTTTTCAACCAAGCCAACCATCTTTTTTATAGTCTCGAATGTCAAAAACTGGTTAGAAATACTCAAGAGCAAAGACGAAAATTTTGCGCTTTGTTTTTTTCGCATACAGCAACCGGCATTCCGAGTCAGTCCAATATTTGGAAACCCTGGGTTTAGAGCAGGAAAGACGGTACTCTAGCGCCAAAGGTAGCCTTTTACCATATTGCAGGGTAAACCACTACCTTGGGCGACTCGCTAGTCATTACCGGGTGCCTATACGACTTCTAGACAATATCAAGCAATTGAGCTACCTTTTGGAGGATTATGAGGTTCAGGTCATCAAGCCTACGCCATCAGTCCCCCCCACCAAAGATTGATTCGCATACAACTTTATATGGCATTATCAATCGTCTGCTCAAGAAGGAAGCAGAAGAGAGACCCGAATTTAAAAAAGGTCTTCTCGATCTAGATCAAACCCACGGAATCTTTAGGAAATTCATGGTCCAGTACAAGAATTGTGGGCCCCAGATCCATGCGGAGGTGCTGGTTCTCGAGCATTGATATCGGTCACGGAAATCTTCGCGGTAAAGGATCGCTATATTGGCTGCAGTAAGGCTGCTTGTGTCTGTTGTGAGATGTACTTTAAGTATCACCCTGCTCGAATGGTGGTGCCAAAATCGCATCGCAAGGTTTGGCAGAATTGGGAAACACCGTTCGTTGAAAATTACGCTAAAAAAGGACCTATCGCCAAGGAGCAGCTCACTATCTTGAACAAGATGACGGAGGATCTCCGTCGAGAAATAATAATGCAGGTCATAGGACGCTCATCACCGGCTTGTTGGCACGCGGGTTCCAGGACAGAAATTACTAAGATTCGTGGATCCAGTTTTACCTCTTCTTCAGAGGATGATTCAAGAACAGACTTGCCAGGAAGCATTGACCGATGGCTATTGCAGCAGACAGCTGATTCCGTCGAGCTCGTAGCCCAAGAGCAAGCTCTCCTGGAAGAAAGCGTCATTGCTGCGAGCGACTCGGACTCAGACTCAGATGCTGGTGGAGGGTCCTTGTCTATGAAGATCTTATAAGGCATAGAAACTCTAAGGCGAAGTGATATAGGCGTCTCGTGAACCTGAATATACAGTTTACCATACAAACTCATGATACAGACGCACTATCCCCTTAGTCACCTGCTAAAAATAATGATTTAACTGTGAGTGCATATTCGGAAGTGGAAATTTGTGCTTTCATTATGGATTTGAGAGGTCCTTACCGGGTAATGCAAGGGATATTATTTGGCTTAGTCTCGTAGATAATCTATAGCGAGCCTGGTTTGTTCTTTATCGTGACCAAAGAAGAATAGTTTAAATGCGGGCCTTGACTCTCAAGATAAGATGAAATAACAGGTAAAATGCAGGATTAGGCATGCTCAAGTGCAGTAGCAACAGTCAAGTCTACTGCTTTTGTTGGGATTCCAGGGCCGCCAGGACCAAATTTCGGTTTCGTCTTTTCCACGCCACTTAACGCAAGGGATAAGATTAAATTCGCAGACTCGAGGCATGCTGTGGTCTTTGGCAATGGCAGAATTAGGTCAGACGCTTATCGAAACCCTCACCTCAAGAGCCAGCGGTGAATAGTGCATGTAATTTGCGTTGGGTAGCATTTCATCCGTTACTGCTACCTTGAATGTTCGCGGCCAACCTGTACAGACCGATAAAGGCTTTATCTCTTTCATATAAATAGTAGCATAGTTTCAAAAATCATTGCACGCCTTTTGACCAGATCGACGATGGAGCCTCGCTTCTTCGGCGAAAGCGAAAGCGGGGATTGGACATCCGACCCAAATCGTTCCTATAACCAGGATTATAGCTTTATTCCATTCTTCCCTTATTCTGAAACCTCCCACTCCTCTATGTGCCCGACCGCCGGATCCTTCGAATACTCCTCTAGTCGTATGACATATCATCCTCAACATAATGTTTTCCCATTTCAAGAGCTTGTCCCTGAAAATGCGACAGCGCCTGAGCCACACTATGACCCTTCCAGCCGGAAACAGCCTCTGTAGAGCGCTGGGTTGGATTCGGTCGTAGAGCGTTCAGGTGAATGGACCAAAATTTGCGATGACACGTCAACGCTCAGCTCGCTCAATCCAATGGGAGCCGGGTTTGGTAGATTTCCCGGTGCGCAGATCGAGGGGAAGCCTGAGTGCAAGTTTGAAGAGGTTGAAATGCCTCCGATCAGCAACACCAACCCCTCGCCAGATGGATTGTATCACTGTCAACACGATGGATGCGAGAATAGGAAAGGTTTCCCTAGTAAGAAAAGCCTCCAGTGAGTTTCATACTAGCTTCTTTGCGAACCGAAAGTCTAAGCAGAGCTAGGAGGCATCGACGCATGCATATCAAACCTGTCAGATGTCCTTGTTGTGACCACGCTTGTGCAGAACAGAAGGATATGCTTCGCCATGTTGAGAGCTGTCATAAGAAGTGGGCCAGGCATTACTGGACGTGGGAGGAAAGAGTTCCTTGTGAAATATGCAGTCGCTTATTCACACGCAAGGACAACCTACAAAAACATCAGAAAAGAATGCACTCAGGGATTTCGAGGACATGAAGGCCATAAAAGGAAGCCTATAATTGTTGAAAAGTTGGTAGTTTGAATCTCTCATTATTTATTAGTTACCAGAATGGAATTTGCTAGTTAACAGCTACTTCGTATATGGTTTGGATCCAGACTTCTAAGCCTCATTTTAACCAGATTGAGGAGTTTCCTGCTAAGATAAAGGCTTTCATTAGATACAAATAGCCGGTTAATCAGGATAAAGCAGAAAAGGCCTAACTTGCGGCCCGCCAGAACCGTGTGTTGGTGGGCTGCACTTCTCGCCCCTAAATGTGACTGTCATTAAAAATCTTGGAGCGAGATGGAAACAAATATTATCCGCCTTGGGAGTGCCATTTAGGTGAACCTAGATTGATCAACTTGAAGCGCCATACGCCACTTCACTTTTCAAATAACGCAATTATCTTATACCCATTGGCTGTTATCACTCCGAGCTCTGCATACCAAGTGCCCTTGCGACATTATGTGCAGGGGTCAAAGCCAGCTGTGATGTGCAGCGTATTACAGATTGGTTGACTCTGGGTACGAACTATTGAGGAGGGGTCATATAAGGGCTACGAGTATGGATATGATATATATGCATAAGATGTTATGCACATGCTATCTACAATATCAGCAAGGTAGAAGACGGACAGGATCATCAAAGTGCGCCAAGTCTCGGAGTACAGTAGCAGGGCAACAACTGCATTACTTAAAGACCTTCTCCTCGTATCGTTCATTTTCAAAACAAGCGCCATCCACCCCGGGCCAGGGAAGACAAGTGTGCATGACAACATGATAATTCGAGCCACTTTCACAGTAGACTGTATTTAGTAGTAGCCTTAGCGCTGTGTGGAACCAGGCCGATGCTATATCCCCTTTATTGTCATCGGGTTGTCGCAGAGACCTGAGGGTCTTGCGAAGACACAACTTAGTTAGCGCTAACGTGAGGGGGAAAAGAATACCATTGCAGATATATGGGGTAAATGGATTATTTACATGATTTTCGCAATAGTGTCGGGAGTCCAGCGGCTGAGGAAGATATAGGTTCTTCGGTGGTGTTTCCGTGTCGCACTGGTAGATAAATATCGCAGTAGCTCCATCGCGGTCAACAATTGCCGTGGTATTGCATCATGCCAGAGGCAAGCCCCGCAACGATGTATAGTCTGTTTCGCCTGTTGCTGGTTACTGGCTGTACATCACAAATGATACACCATAGGGAATGGGTGGGGACAATCAGGATACCTGCGATCCGAATCCACGAGAAGCCAGCTTCTGCTGTAGTAATTTAGATCGCACAGACCCGCCTGATATCGTGACAGCGTGAGGATACAATTGTAGCAGGAAATTTACCTTCTAATCGACTATCCGAGCTCAATAGGCGAAGAAGCTAAGCCTAGGAAGCCGCTTCGGCTTCGCCAGAGCCGAGACTATACGAACTTCACAGTGAGAACACCTTGATCGGCGCAATCATCAATTATTGTGTCTCGGTATAGGTAATAGTAGTGTCGCATAATTAATAACTATTATCTATTATTACCCTAGTGTAGGTGTCGCCATGTGACGCCCTGTGTACGAGGCTCAGGTAAAAAAAAAAAAAAGGGGGAAAAAAGAAAAACTCCCAACTGGGTTCGAACGCACGTCTCATAACCAGCACGCCCTTATTTATCCACTCGACTATGTTGCCTGGACCCCACCGCGAATTTTGACAGAAATTGTTACCCCAGGCTGCTCAAGTAAACCCTTGAATTTCCAAACAACCCCGAAGCTCATATCGATCCAAGTTGCGTCGACTCATCTAGGAAAATTGGGCGTCCGGAGACTGAGTTCGATTGCAAATCACTTCCTCATTATTATGTACCTTATAGTCCTTGTTAGAGCTTCAGTATTCGGCGATTTCGCCCCATTTCTTGGATTCGACTATACCTGTTAATTCCTGGGGTGAGATATATATATCGTAGCACCTGATATTTTCACACTAACCAGCCCAACTCTCACGGACTTCGCCCGACACGAGTGGCGCTCATCATATGACCGCTCAATGATCTAAGATCACCTGTCCAGCATTGATAGATACTATCTACTCCCATAGTGATGCTCCATGTTGCCAAGCAAGCATCAGGTTGCTACAACAAAGGGGTTCTTGAAGTTAAATAACGCACCTCTTATGGTTTCAAGCTAATGTATACTTGGTACGGGTCTGGAAATTTTACATATCTGACGTCTACGAGAGGGAGAGGGAAAAGATGAAGCAATAGCTTGTGTGGTTGATGATCTATCTAAGAAGGAACCTGGTGGAGCAGAGACTAAGAAGGAAGCTCGGGGCGGAGAGCACGTGACAGGACCACGTGTTCCAACAACCTCCACTATGTACTGGTTTCTACTCCGCTTACATTTATTTTGCCATGTGAAGTTGGGCTTCCTCCTTCTCATCGCTAGAGAGTGATAGCGGCACACTGTTATTCATTCCTTCAACGCCTCCCCTAATCGTCGCAGGATGGGGTACGGCCCGGCCCATATTGACGTCTATATCGCTTACTCATGTCCTTGGCCGCCGAGCTCTCCCATCTTATGTCTTTCCTCCATGCTGCCAGGCTCGTCCAGCCAAAACCGAGTTTGTGGAGCATCAGAGTCGACGGCAAGAGGCTGCTTCTGGATAATCATCTCCATGCCTGAGGCGTTTGGGCTTTGCCTGTGGAGTCATTGATTTCCGGCGTGATATGTGGGCCAAGGCGCTTACCCCACGGGGAATGAAGTGCCTTCTCCACGACGGAGATGCATGTCCGGTACTCCAACGACACTGGAGACACTGCGATCTCCACCTACAAAAGCCACAGCGACATCTCCCAATTACCGAAGGATGCAGGAGTATTCGACGACCTAAGACTTTGATAAAATGGCGGGCAATAACGACGAATCATCTGTCTCAGCTCCCTATGATAAAGAAGGCCACAGCATGCACGTCGAAATGTCGCAAAAGGGCGTGCAGGATGATCCTGAATTGGACCTTTCACGCGAGGAACATGATAAGACATTTCGAAAGGTCGACTGGCGTCTCATGCCCATGCTTATGGCGCTTTACTTGATTGCTAATCTGGATAGGTAATAGTCTCGTCGCTAATGAACTGGTATGGAAGCTGATAGTGGTAGAGCGAATCTCGGCAACGCAAAGATCGAAGGCCTGGAGGCTGATCTGAACATGACCGGCAACGACTACAACATTGCCAATATGATGTTCTTCATCCCGTATATTCTATGCGAGGTGCCGGCCAACTCTCTCCTCATCAAGTTCCATAGACCGTCTACTTGGATTGGCATTATTGTCACAGCATGGGGAATTGTCATGACTTGTAGCGGCTTCAGTCAGAACTTTGGCGGCTTAGTGGGTTGCCGCGTGCTCCTTGGTGTCTTTGAGTATGGATCACGCCTACAACCGGAAATATTTCGACTTGCTAACGCTTATTCTCCAGGGCCGGATTCTTCCCCGGCGCTGTGTACATTCTCAGTCAGTGGTACCCTCCACGCATGACGCAGTTCCGGATGTCTCTGCTGTACTGTGCTGCAGCAATGTCCGGCGCCTTCTCGGGTCTTCTGGCCGCAGCTATCGCCAAAATGTCAGGCCTCGGTGGATACAATGGCTGGCGATGGATCTTTTTACTGGAAGGTGCTCTCACCGTGCTCCTGGGCCTCGCCTCGTTCTTTATTCTCCCGGATTCTCCGGCACAATCTTCTCGCTGGCTTTCCGAAAAGGAAATCAGCTACCTCGACGCACTGTACCGCAAGTATCGTGCTGCCCACAGACAGCAGGACCACCCTCTCAACGAGGCACCAACAAGACACCAGAAGTGGAAGGTCGTCTTTTCCGTTCTCACCGACTGGCAAATCTACCTGCAGGGCCTGATCTTCATGTCCAGCTCGGTACCCACGTACGCCCTTAAGTTTACACTGCCCCAAATTATGGTCAACATGGGATTCAGCAGCACCGATGCACAGCTTCTGTCCGCCCCTCCCTATGTAGCCGGCGCCATCTCGGCGATTGTTGTCGCTACGTTCGCGGACAGGGTCTTCTGGCGGCTGCCGTTCATCGTCGGCCCACAGCTATGTCTTATGATTGCCTACGCGGTTCTGTTCTCCTACAGCGCCGGGATCTCCTCCCACGTTGCTCTTTGCTACACATTCGTCCACGTCGCCACGATCTCGGTATACCCAATCGTACCCGGAGCCAATACATGGACACTCAACAATCTTGCGGGCCAGACTAAGCGAGCCATGGGGATCGCGCTGATGATCGCAGTCGGCAACTGCGGCGGGATTATCGGCAGTCTGATCTTCGTCGCTGACGAGAAGCCTCGCTACGAGACCGGCTGGGGGACGAGTCTGGGATTCATATGCGCTGGCGCTGTGTCCGCGACGACCCTCGAAGTCGTCTATAAGCTTATCAACAAGAGGAGGGATCGGAGATCGCGAGAGGAAATTGAGGCGACTTACCCGGCGGAACAGTTGGAGGCGATGGGGGATCGCAGCCCCTTGTTCCGATACTCTCTGTAAGCGTTAAGATACTGTACAGGTCTTTATCAAGGGATGAATGACGGGCTGCGAGATTGTCTTTCGTCCATACACTGTGGTTCACAATAATTCTGTAAAGTATCGATTGCGAGTACAGTAGTAGACTCCTTCGAGTGATAGTTCACGACTGTAATGCTGCGAATATATCCCAATGCTTGCAGAATCCACGCATCTAGTTTATCCTGGGACCGAGAACTAAAGAAGCATATGAGATTTACTTGTAGCAGTAGGTCTCAAATCCACGGAAATAGAAAGCTCTCATCGAAAGTTTGCCTATAAACGAACACGAATTGCTAGTTAGTCTACCCTACTCGATAGGCGAAGTCGGGATCGGGGCAGGCCCATGTCTAAAAGTGACACCCAAAAGCTTTGCCAACCCCAAGCAGAGCTCCTGCAACCGCTTTAGATCCTCCCTCGATGCCCCATTCACCAGCATCCCCTTCATATGATGCTGTAGCTGATTCGGGCAATCCATCCCATACAGGGCAGAAACAATCACGTACCCGGTCGTCAGATCGTCGATCACCCCATTGAATGAGAATATTCGTCCATACAGTACCTCTGCTATGCATGAGACTCGGTACATACGTGAAAAGGGAGAGGCGAGGCATACCTCGCACAACAAACGCATAATCCGGGCTCGCCCTCACGGTCGCCTGCGGATCAAACGCCTTGTTGCGTTCGTAGATCCGGGTCCAGAATGCCTTGCCGCGGGCCCGGGCCACTTCATCCGACTCTTGCGAGCGCGGCGACTCCGTTTCACGTAAGTCCTCTGGAATGCATCGTGACAGAGTGCGCATCGCGTTTCCTGTACGGGCGGCGCCAACGATCCCCGTAGACTTGACCAAGCCCTCGCGGAGTTTGCGGGCCGCATTGAACCGATCATCGTGGGAGAGGGTCGAGAAGAGATGCGTATCTAGATGCTCGTAGACTTGTGGAATCACATCTGGGTAGTTCAGAGAAGAGAGCGAGACGACGACGCAGGTGTACCAGCGCAGTCGCTCTTGAGGAGGCAGGGCGAGCACTGGGTCGAAGAACGAAGCGGGGATGGTTGGGGTGCTGGACATTGTTGTGGCGGGATGGCTCGATCCTTCTCCAGGGGTGGGACTGGAAAGTTGCTGGAATTATTCAGGCTGCGATGGAGATGATTGTCCGGCGATTGCTTGTCTTGGAGTAGGCGACGTCACGAGAGCGGCGATGCTTAGCATCGGCTGAAGTGAGACTGGATGTCATTCTCCAGCCCACTTGACCTTGTTTTTATCCCCTGGGACTCACATTGTCCCTGGTCGTTTCAATCTCCTATAAGGAAATCAACAACAATGTACGTAATCGCGCCTCTATCCAACTGCGCATCCTTAGAGAAGCGCGATCGAGTAAGTCGCAAAATCCTAAGCTGATATCGAGTACAGCTGACAAGCAGGCAAGTTCCTCGAACACATCGCCAAAATCGCGCCCGTCACATCGCAGACTGAACCCAGGTGTCAAGGCTATGCCTGGTTTCGCAACGCCGAAGATTACAATACAGTTCCGCACCACTGGCTCCGGGGCTTGGAGATGTACATACCCGATCCATAAAAGACAGGCAAAGAAATTATAGCTTACTCCGGGGATAGATATGAAGACGTAGAAGCAAACACCGAGACACATCGTGCCAGCGCCGAGTACAAGGCCTTTCGGGCAGCTGTGGGCGCCGAGGGTCTCCTTGAACGCCCCAGCGATCTCCGCTTCTGGCGTCCTCTGCTCGGGTATCTCGTGTATCGGGGCGAACCCGTGGATTTCTCCTTTTCGATCGGCAGGCAATATATTGTGACTACTGAGCTCACGCCATCGCCCGGGCAGAAAGAGCAAGTGGTTGAACAGCTGAGACTGCTCGCTCAGGAGGCGAACCAAAGACAGGTTCCGAGCTTCTGGGTCCTGCACAGGGGAGATGAGGGACAAGACGAGAGTCTACTAGTTTTCTCGAGGCACCACGACTTTGATGCATGGACGGACTTTGAGCATCAAGCTCACCTTGAGGCGGCCTGGGTCAAAGCGTATGAAATATGTGTAGATAAACGGTTGACGACGTGGGTAGAGTCGGGATTGGGATTTCTAGGGAGATAGATCGGTCTGCAAATACGATTTCTAGACTATGGAATATGTATCTCTCACAAAATGGCAATCGCATTTGGGGGCGAGGCCACAGCACCTACATAGTTGAGCGGCGACGAAGTGAAGAAGAACGACCAGCGCTGCGTCCTGACACAAGTGGCTGCCAGTGTATCCAGATCAAACAGCTCCCCCAAAGGGGTTCCCCACCCAGCGAGAAGAATCGGGTGGAGATGCCATTGCTTTTCGACCGGTGCTGGTCATGGTCAACTTCAGATCATATACCAGAAGGTTGGGTGAGGAAGGAATACGTACGTCGAACCTCAAACCCTGGAGAATCGCTCGCGACAGCTGAAAACTGTCTTTGCCAAAGCCACTCGGTCGTCTCGCGCGACTGGCCTAGCCCGCACCACTCGCGTACTTGCGCTACTCGCTCGCGCCCGGCTGTGTCGAGCTCTTGGTAAGCTGCGACGTACCCGGTGCGCAAGAAGAGCACGTCGCCTGTGCGAAACCTGACGCCCTGTTCAGTCGCTGTCGCTAGCAGGTCTTTCAATGTGATAGCATGGCCGGAAAAATGATCTATCTGGATGCCGTGTCGTTGAGCGTATCCAGCGTAGTCAACTAGTACACCCCGACCGGCAAGACCGCGCGAGCACCAGGCTTGCATTCCATTGATAGGGGTGCGGGAAGAAGCGTGGATATCATCTTGGGTCGTCCTGCATCAAGAATTTGTTAGATTGGACCGTAATCGTGAGGACATTATCGTACCCGTTGTAGAACTTCTTGTCCGCTTGGTACGCGAAATGGCGGAAGCTATCCCATTGCGAGCTTCCTTGCGTGTTGAAAGTTATCTAAGAACTCGTTAGATAATGCCGGGAAGAATAGTATGCGATTCTCACCACATCATCATTGACTACCAGCGGGCTTTTGTTGATGACCTTCTGCTCGAACCCCGCACGGCCGAGCAGCGGGGGTTTAAAGAAGTCCAGCGGTAGACTATAGAAACACTTAGCCTTGAGTGAAGATTTCTGCTTCTACGGGATCATACTTCAGTGCTACACGCTCTCCTGTCTTTACTTCTTCCTTGATTGCTTTGAGAATCACCTCTTCTGTGAGGTAGTTAAGCGAACCAAGAGCACTATCCGGGCCATTTCCCCAGAGTCCCCACGCGGAATGCGGCGGATCTCCTTCGTGGAAAGGAAGTTGATCAAATGAAGGTAGCTTAGATGGAGGAGCCATGTTGTGTGGTGTATGAGACGAGGGTACTCGCAAGTTACTCAAAGAGAGCTCACGTCAGGAACCCCTGATATCCGCAGTGCCGGATATTGATGTCCGGAGATAGATGTCACCACAGCACCCCCGTAGACCCAAGGAAAATGTTCATGGAATTTAAATGCCCGCCAGGAGGACGTAGCCGTACATCTTGACCAGATAAGTTGGGGTAACCAACGCGCCACTAGTTGCATAATCGCACTCTCCGGCATCTCCAGGAACCTAGAACGCGCCAGCCTTTCAAGTACGGAGCATCGTCTACACAATGGCTACCCCAGGAATCCTCATACGCCTCAGCGATAAGCCTGCAATGGGCACTTTCTCCATACCCAATGTAGAGACATTTTATAGGCTCAGCGCGGCCGACTCCGAGGCCCCTTCCGACGCTACGATCTACTTTCTAGGCGACATTACGCCCCTTACTGATTCAGATTCCCTGTACGAATCTGATAAAGCATCTTGCCAAGCCTCAACACCTCCCTCCTGGATCATCTGCAAATTCATCAACGGCCGCGATACGACCAACCCCAGCGGCGCACCCCAAACAAACCCGCACACTCTGCAAACGCCACCCCCAATCGGCTCAACCATCGTCATCAACGGATCGACACCGCGCCCGGACAAAGAAGCCGATTACCACGCATGGTACGACCAGGAACACGGCGGTAAATTAGCCCTGGTACCCGGCTGGCGCGGGATGAGGCGGTATGCGCTGGCGAAAGTATATGGGGAGATGGAAACGGCAAACTTCTACGGAGTGAATTTTTACGATGAGGTCAATGGGCTCGGGGGGCCGGAGTGGAAGGCGGGAGTGACGGAATGGACGCTTAGGATTAGGCAGAATGCGGCGAAGGGGAATCTGAGGAGGGTTTGGAGGGTTGAGGGGGTGAGCGAGAAGTGATCTGGACTCATATTTTGGTTTTGATCCGTCCACAACTACATTGAATTTTGTTTGATGAGTCCCAGATAGGAATCAGATTCGAACCTATATAGAAGCTCTAACGTACCAATTCTTCGACAACTGCAGCTGCACAATAGGAAGAAAAGCTACCGCAAACCATTTCGACAAGCAAATGGACCAGATCCCAGCATTGAAAGTAACGACCTGCTAAATCTAATATGGAAGATTATGTGAACAACTGCGGTGGCGCAAAAAGCCCATAGAGCGCATCATGCGAGAGGTCACTCTCCAACTGGCTCAAAGAAATGCAGAACCCAGGGGACCCCGTCCCAAGCACTGTGCTTGCATCGAGTCCCAACATATAGTCCGGCGACGGAGGCTGTGGAGCTTGAAGTTGCATAGCAGGGTAACTACTCGAATCAAGCGCGGGATCAATAGGCAAAGCAAACGCATTCTCCACATCGAGTTCTAGAGTTGCACCTTCACAGCTCGCACCAGCGCCAGCCCGAAACTCCCTCACAACTTCCCTAAGTACCGTCAGCGGCTTTTCGAGACCGAAGTTGCACCCGCGTTGCAACTCGCTCAGGCAGGTCCAGAAGAACTCGATTGTCGCCTTGAACTGGCCGCGGTCGTGGCGCTCTGCGCGGAGGATCACGATGACAGCCGAGTAGACGGCGTACGAGAGAAGAAAGGGTGCGCGGCGGAGGGTGAATGCGTCTCTGTATGCGCGGACTAGCTTCTGGATACGGACTGCGCTGTGGATGCAGGTTTGTTCGGATTCCTTGCGGCTTTCTTCAGTGGAGTGGCGGCGGAGGTGCCCTTCTGAGAGGAAGGCGCGTTGGAGGAGGATTGTTAGGGCGTGGTAGGTGGTGCTATCGAACAATTAGCGGAGACCTTGATGAGAAACTGGATGGGAGAGATTTACTGCGGCGTAATTTGATGAGGAGGAGGCGTTGGGCATGTGTCAGGGTCGAAGTTCAGGTGGTCGGGCAGTGAGCTTTTCCAATCACGAAGCTCGGCCTCGATGGAGAGCTTTTGTTCGCGGAGGTATTCAGAGGTACATTTAATGGTATGTATCCCATATAGGCTTGTTATCCGCGTAGAAATCTGAAATAGACAAACTAGCCGGCTGAACGTCGAGAAAGCATGAGCAGGCCGCGGCTCATATGGCGGGGGTTGCTGGGCAGCGTGAGGGTCCAGGTAAGGTTCCCACTCCTCCAGCTCCTCAAACGTGTCCAGGAATCGTAGCGGCACTCGGGCTTCGACGGTCGCAAACATACATGGACGACCCAGGTACAAGGCCTGCGTGGCGTCGGTGACATATGCTCCCCAGTAGAGCCGCTTGCGCATTTCCTGTTCGAGATCCCAGCGCAGGAGCTGAGTGTGGTCGAGATCCGAAAGGCTTTCATAGTCCGGTCCGAGCATGAGGTGACAACCCATGTCTATAATCATTCGATATGCGGTTCCTGAGAGGTTCCAGCCGGAACTTGATTTGCCTTGCGAGACGAGAGTTGCACTTGTTAGAAGGAGAGCTACCGCGGTCGGGATGCTGGGCTTGTCGATTTCATCAATCAGCAGCTGGCGAAAGCGTTGGTAAAAACGAGCACTCATGCTGCTGCAGTCACTGACATCTGAACGCAGACGCTGCCTATCGCTGTATAGCGTCCCAGAAAAATAAATGGCGTTCAAAAGAAGCTTGTTGCACCATGGCCCACCACCATTGACAAGGCTGTCCATGATAGCTGGACGATACGAGATCATGTACGCATAATGCTGGCGATTGAAGTGGAGGTCCAGCAGATGTCTAGCTAAGCCGGGCTCACAACCATCAAGGTCGACAAGGCTAGCTGGTTGGCGGTACAGACGAGGCTCGCGCTGGCGTTGGAGCGCGGCGTTGCTGACGAGTCTTGCTTTGGACGAGGCGACCGCGCCTTCTCCTTTCCATCCCATGGTCGACAGGTTCTTCTTGTGTTGTGCCCTCGATGTGGGATTGAGGATACTCGCTAGTCCGTGGACGGCTGAGACGCAGCCATGCTCGTGGAACACTCCGGCGACTCGAGCTTCGCACGGCGACATGCCTGATTCACCTTTATCGGTGTCCTTGGGAGCAGCTGGCATGGTCGCGGCCTGGTTGGGATACGGAATTACAGGCGTATCACTACCATAGTTCGCTGGAGGAGATGGTGCAGTTTGAAACAAAGCGCCTGCGTCTATCTCTGGGTTGGCTACTGGCGAGCCTATCTGACCATTGGCCACTTCCTTGTCGCGATACAGCGATGCAGACGGCGTCAGAAGCTGCTCAGCGCCTTCTCCCATAGACTGATCAAACTCATATCCCTCACTCACATTCCTGATACTGGTACCCTCATCCCCACTCGAAGCCGGCATCCACTCTTTCAGACCAGGATCAACACCACAAGCCTTGAGATGGTCCAACAGCACCGCGACCGTCGCCTCAAGATTCTCAACCCTCGCCCTTGACGGCCTCGGTTCCCGCCTTGCATCTTGAGCATAGACACAGTTGAATCCATTCTCGCTGCATTCCTGACACTGCGGTCGGGCACCATCACACTTGATCTTCTTCTGCCGACAGGGCGTGCACGTCTTGCATGGCCCTGCGCCCCGGGGGCGGGATATTCGAGATTGACGTGCTTGGACTCTGGCAGTAGTTGGACTCATCGCAATGTATTTCCCGCACGATCGTATTATTCGAATGAACAAGGGGGTCGGGGTCGTCCGGGGTTAGAAATGCGGAGGCCCACGGAGGGGGATTGGAAGCGGCCCCCACACTGCCAACGCCACGAGTCAGGATTACCCCAATTTTCCAGGTGGAGAAGACGAGCGCCGGAGATCAATGTCCGGAGTCTGTTATTCGGACTTTGATTTTCTGTGATGCGTGAGGGACGAACCGTATATAGCATTTACGACTCGATTCTCACCATGGCTTGTAATAACCGCCAAGTAGGAATTCAAGTACATTCACAATGGCGATATCGAATGGAATCAACGGCGACCAAAACGGTCATACGAATGGACACGCAAACAACCTTCCGAAAGGCCACCAAAATGGCCACCCAGCACTGGACCCCTTTTACCAAATTGTTGAGCAGCCTCTCGGCACGCGGCGCCCAATCCGTGTGGCCTGTATGGGGGCTGGCTACTCCGGGTTGATGATGGCCATCGTCTTCAGCCAACGCATGCAAGACAAGAACGCCGAACTGGTGATTTACGAGCGAAACGAAGATTTAGGCGGCACATGGTTGGAAAATAGGTATTTTCTATCCCATTCATTTTTAACACAGAGATCTGACAGTAGCAGATACCCAGGATGTAAATGCGACATCCCCGCGCACAACTACGCTTACAGCTTCGCGCCGAACGCGGACTGGCCGAATTACTACGCTACATCCCAGCAAATTCACGAGTACATGCATGGGGTCGCGGATAAGTATGACTGCAACCGGTATATCAAGTTTCGACATGCCATCAAGGGTGCCGTGTGGAACGAAGAGGATGCCAAGTGGGAGATTTCAGTTCAGGGGCCAGATGGAGCAGTTTTCCAAGATCGCGTCGATGTGTTTATTAATGCTGGCGGGGTACTCAAGTTAGTAACCGATCTATCTCTCTTGATGATTATACTAATAAGGCGAGCGACAGTAACTGGAAATGGCCGGCTATCGAAGGGCTGCACACATTTAAAGGAAAACTCATCCACTCCGCGCGATGGGACGAAAACTATGACTTCACAAACAGGAAAGTCGCGACAATTGGCATCGGCTCGTCTGGCATTCAAATCGTTCCACAGCTGGCCAAGACCGTGTCCTCAATGGACGTCTACGTCCGCACCCAAACTTGGATCTCGCCAGCCCCCGGGATAAACGAACCCACGAAGAACGATCTCGAGATGGACGCCGACTACAATTTCAGCCCAGCTGCGCTCGAAACACTCAAAGATCCAGAGGTGCTTCGCGCGTACCGAGCGGCGATTATGGACCGGCGGATCGAGAACTTCAAGCGGGCGATTGCGGACAGCGATATTCAGAACCGTGCGCAGGAGATGTTCAAGGAGAGCATGATTAAGCGGCTAGGCGATACCCCCAAGGGCCGCAAAGCAGCCGAATATCTTCTGCCTAGTTTCCCAGTTGGCTGTCGGAGACAGACTCCTGGCCCCGGATTCCTAGAGGCCTTGACGCGGGATAATATCGAAATGCGATGGGACGATGTCGCGGCCATTACAGAGAAAGGAATCCGGACGCGCTCTGGCGAGGAGAAGGAGTATGATGTTATCGTCTGCGCGACTGGCTTCGATACCTCGTTCCGACCTGCGTTCCCACTCATAGGACGGGGGGGTGTTGATCTCGCAGAGAAATGGGACAGTGAACAACCTAAGGCCTATTTCGGGTTCCTGGTTCCTGAAATGCCAAATTACTTCTGCTTTATTGGGCCGAATAGTCCTATCAGTAATGGGTCGCTTGTGCTGGGGATCCAGGCTACGGCGATCTACGTCTACAAGTGGCTGGAAAAGATCCAGTTGGAGATGGTTCGCAGCTTTGAGGTGCGAAATGATGCCAATGAGGAATATAACCAGCATATTCAGAAGTATCTAGAGCGCACGGTGTGGACTCGCGGGTGTCGAAGCTGGTACAAGCGAGGAACCGTGGATGGGCCAGTTGTCGCGATATATGGAGGAACATCATTTCATTTCATGGAGGCTATTAAAACCCCCCGATGGGAGGACTTTCACATCGAGAGGGTGAAGGAGGCGAAAAGAAACAGGTTTGCATATCTTGGAGATGGGTTCAGTAAGAGAGAAGCCAAGGGGGGTAGTGTCGGCGCTACGCAGACCTTGGATTTCGACGAGTACTGGAGGCTGTTTGTTTTGCCGGATATCCATGACTAGAGATTTCCTTGGAAAGATTTGTATAGAGCGCTACTTGAGCTGAGTTAGAATACATACCCGAGGCAGCGTGTGCTAGAGCCCCGCTCTAACTGTCGTCATGAACGTAGTTGAAGAAATAGCCTAAATTCAACAGCCTGATATCTCGAATTCGGCATATCCTTGCTTGTGAAGCATACTTCCTCCCTTCGCGATACGATAAAAAGCTCGGCAGCGTTGTTGATTTGCCCTGCTTCTCGCCGAGCATTTGGAGGCGTGATCCTTTCCAAATATTTCCCGCCAATAACTGAGCGCATCCTACGAAAGGGTCTCGTCCCCATGGGGGATTGTGACCCCGAGATCGACTTAGAATGCGGGGTATTTGATGCAGTTGTCAACGACGGCTCAATTTGGCCAATCTGAGAGCTGTCTCGGGGTCGAATGGCCCGGATTGAAACGGGGATATGGAGTAACAGGGTCTCTTGAAGTGGATATAAATTATTCTGGACGCCCCCTGTCTCCACCTGCCTGAACGATGTAAGAGCTAGTCTCCAGCTAACTTCTCTATCCTCTCCACTCATGTCCAAACGAACTGGAGGAACGGCTAAAAGCGATGTCAAGGTTAACGAGATCGCAGCGACATCCGAGGTCTCTCGTCTCCTTGCCGAAGACAAGACGCCGTGGTATCGCAAGAGGAACCTCCGGCGCCTCTATATGTTCCTCATGCCGTCGGCGCTCGGCGTCGAGATTACCACAGGCAAGCCCTCTGCCTTGGAGCTAAGTGTATACCGGCTAACACATCGATTCTAGGCTTTGACGGAAGCGTCTTGAACGGTCTTCAAGCCGTCGATAGATGGCAAGAACACTTCAACCACCCCAGCAGCGCAACATTAGGACTAGTCTCTGCCGCGATCTCTATCGGCTCCGTCGCAGCAGTCCCCTTTATCCCGCTGTGCAACGACCGATGGGGCCGCAAATTCAGCGTGATCTTCGGATCCCTCATCGTCGTCGTCGGGGTGGTTATCCAGACAGCGGCAGTGAACCTGGGGATGCTGATTGCCTCGCGCATTATTATCGGGTTCGGCCTGGCTCTTGCGCTTTCTGGTGCGGCTCAGCTGTTGACTGAGCTCTGTTACCCCAAGGAACGTGCTATCATGGTGGGATGCTTCCAGATCTCGTGGTATATTGGCTCTGTGCTAGCGGCGGGCACCACTTTGGGGACGTTCAACTGGGCCAACGAGTGGAGCTGGAGACTTCCCACGCTCTTCCAGATCTTGCCGTCTATTCTCCAGGTTACATTTATTTGGTGGGTATCTATTTTCCAACCTTATACCTCGCTAACCTAGATACCAGGTTCGTCCCCGAATCCCCGCGCTGGCTCATCTCCCGCGACCGCCACGACGAAGCTCTGTCGATCCTCCGAACATACCACGGCGAAGGCGACGAAACCTCCGCATTCGTCGCCGCTGAGTTCCTCCAGATCCGCGAAACCCTCCGCCAGGAGAAAGAAGCCTCATCATCCCCGTGGCGCGAGCTTATCAACACAAAGGCCAACCTCCGCCGCGTGACCGTCGCCTTCTGCGTCGGCCTATTCTCACAGTGGGCCGGAAACGGCCTGGTCAGCTACTACCTGGCCAAAGTGCTCGCGACGATCGGGATCAAGGAGCGCTTAACGCAGAACCAGATCAACGTCGGGCTGAGCTGCTGGAACCTCGTCACGGGCGCTGCAGCCGCGAGTCTCGGCACGAATTACTTACCCCGAAGGACGCAGTTGCTCACGGGCTTCGGGAGCATGTGCATCATCTTCTCCTGCTGGACGGCTGCCTCGGCCGTTTTCACAAACTCGACCGACGCCAACGGCGAGAACGGGAACAACTCGGCTGCGACGGCCGTGGTGGCGTTGATCTTCATCTACTACGCGTTTTACAACCTCATGATGCCCCTGCAGTATCTATACGTTAGTGAAGTGTTCCCGTTCCTCCAGCGCTCGAAGGGAATAGCCATCATGCAGCTGTCGAATAAAGGTGGGACGGGGTTTAATCAGTTTGTGAACCCGATTGGGCTGGAGGATCTGGGATGGAGATACTATCTTGTTTACGTCGTTATTCTTGCAGCGGAGACAGGCGTCATTTGGCTGCTGTACCCGGAGACCAGGGGTGTTTCGTTGGAGGAGGTGGCGGTAGTCATGGAGGGAGATGATGCAAGGGTTGAGAGGGTCGAGGGGAAGAAGGTCGATGATGTTTGATTTACTATTTGAGAGGAAATCTCCCAGCTGGTTGTTACTGATCTCAGACTAAGATCGGTATTGGATATATACTTTAGCTTGCTAAGAGCGCCTCACTTAATTGATCGAATCCTCGGGGGCCCAATGCCGTAGCAGCGTTTGCCGTGCATAACCTAGGAAGCAGACATCTTTGTTAAGCATTGTACGATCCCGAGCGCAGGCAATTGTTTTGGGCAAAGCAGAGTCAGACGAGAGTTGAAACGGGCGTTATACTACCACCAGTGCAGCTGAACCGAATGGGCCGGATCTGAAACTGAGCCGAGAGCCGTGCACTCTCTGTTCATCTCGGGCATCAAAGTGCCGATCGTCCAGGAAGATTCTTGGCGACAGAACTGGCCAATAGTGCTAATCCTGCTACGAGAGGCGTATATAAGAGCTGTTTATTGGTCCCAGCGCATCTGCTGTGAAACCTCATGCTTATGCCGTGCGTTTGCAATATTGAACCTTGCTGAACCTTCAGATCGTCAATGGTCCATCTACAGCTTATGCCGTGCTAAGAAATTGGCCGGACCGAATCACAGGTTCGATTCGAAACTGGGAGCGTTTGGCAAAGGACCGCGGTTTTTGTTTGCTGTTGAGGATAAATTTCTCGCCTCTCCCTGTCCTTAGACCAGAGGAAAAAGCAAGCTCAATCATTTTTACAATGGTGTCCACTCATTTACTCTTCTCTGTTCTCCCATTTCTCCCGCTCGCCGCGGCTGCTGATCCGTCGGTTGTCAGCGTGTGCGAGTTCCTCCATGCGCAGTATCCCGACATCACCATCTGGGACCCCCTGGGCGGCCATGGCTCATCTACACCAGCCGAGACAACAACATTCAACAACACTCTGACCGAATACTGGAATAAGCTGAACGGCGACAACCGACCCACCTGCGCCTTCTACCCACACAATGCGGGTCAGGTCTCCGTGGCTGTCAAGCAGCTCAACAAGTACCCAGACGTGGAGTTTGCGCTCAAGTCCGGGGGCCACAATTTTAATGTCGGCTTCTCCAGCACTGATGGGGGTGTCTTGATCTCCTTCAATGAGAATCTCTCCTCTACTGTTCGCTCTGCAGACGGTGAGAGCTTTGACGTCGGCCCAGGCGCACGCTGGGGAGGTGTCTATAACGAAACAGTCAAGACCAACCAGGTCCTCGTCGGAGGGCGTCTGGGGAACATCGGTGTCGCTGGATTCACCCTTGGAGGAGGGCTTTCATACTACTCGGCGCAATATGTAAGTCCTACACGAGAGTCTCGTAACCTGACTAACACTCTGCACAGGGCCTCGCTTGCGATAATGTTCTCAACTTCGAAGTCGTCCTGGGCAATGGAACTATCGTCAACGCCAACAGCACTTCGCACCCCGATCTCTGGTGGGCGCTCAAGGGAGGCGGCAACCGCTTCGGAATAGTGACCAAGTTCACCTTCAAGGCACACCCCTTGGGCGACAATGGTCGCGTCTGGGGTGGAATCAAGCTCTACAGCGCTGCCCGACGCGCCCAGATCTTCTCTGGCGTATCGGACCTGATCCGAACGTACCCCGATACGAAGGCAGCAGTGATTCCGACCTTCAACATTGCCCTCTTGGACGTCATCATGCTCTTCTTCTACTACGACGGCCCATCACCACCCGCCAATGCCTTTGCAGGTCTGGACCGCATCCCAGCACTTCTCGATATGACGGGCGAAACAAACTACATCGACATGACCAACCTAGCCGGCGGCGCCCAAATGACCGGCCAAACAACGGCAGCGCACGTCAACGGCTTCCCCAACATGGAGCGGACCAAGACGCGCCAGTTCCTGGAGTACACCTGGGACACGTACAAGTCCAAAGCTAGGGCGAACAGTGCCCGCAATATCACCTTCTCAACAGCGACGTTTGCCACGCAGCCGATTCCTGCCGCCATTGCCGAAGCTGGGATTGCCAATGGAGGGAATACTCTCGGACTGGACCCGAAGCACGGCGACTTCTTCTGGATCGAGAATACCCTTCTCTGGAATGATGCCGTGTGCGATGCGGCTTGTCCGGATGTGCTTCATGAGATTGGGGATGCGCTGCATGACAGGTTCCAGGGTCGGTTCGCGGGCAACAAGCCTACAAATTACCAGTCCGGTGACTTGGATTTTATCTCGTGCGTTCTTTGACTTTGCATCCTACGAAGTCTTCGCTAATAGTCATAGGACGAACCCGCTGTTTATGAACGACGCCGCTCATTATCAGGATGTATACTCGAGCTACGGGGAGCAGAACAAGGCGAAGCTCATTCAGATCGCGAAGAAGTACGACCCGAGTGGCTTCATGAATCGCCAGGAAGGATGGATTCTTGAGTAGAGACCTGATCATGGAGTTGTCTTGAGCGTGGATAACATGTCATTCGCACCATAGTCCTTCATGGCCGGCAGTGTAACCAGACCCTTGCTTATTTTAGTTTTGAATTGAAGCACCTTAAGGAGGGAATAGACAAATGTTAGCATCGGGATGGGGACTCCCAGTCGCTGTGCCTCTCGCACGGTCTCCCCAACGATGACTTCCATTTCCATGAAATTGCCCTACGCAACATTAGTTAGCCTATCACGGCACAGCTTTGATCTAGCAGTACCTTTTCAATATCCTGCTGCATGCTTGGACGGAAATACGCGTCCGGCGCGTCCCCGTTCAGAGATGCATCCTCCTGGTCCGAAGCAAGCTGGTACCCGGCTGCTCTAGCAATACTCTTAACTTCGAGCATGACCGGAAGCAACAGCTCTGTCGTAGCAGTACCCGTAAAACGAAGCGTAGACGTATCCATCTTGGTAATAGCGCAGAGCGAGTTATACGAGCCATTGTAAACAAGCTTCCGCCATCGCATAAAGCCCACGTCATCACTATACTGGCCAGTCGCCTTCCCACTTGCATTGTAGAGGTCGCAGAAATGTTTAGCTGCTCGACGCTCCACCTCCTCGTCGAGGTTGGGGTTTCGGAATGCGCCGATAATCAGGATGTCGTGGTCCTGGTGGAAGATCTCGGCTGGACGGAGCTCTGCAGAGCTCATGCGCGAAATACCCGAGATGACGATATTTGATGGGAAAGCCGCGATGACTGGTTTCTCGATGTTGATGCCGTTTTGTACCAGGACTATACTAGTATGCCCCAGTGTGACGGCGGGTGCGATGATTTCTGCCACTGTAGGTGGGACGTCGGGGATGTTCTTCGTGCAGACGACGATGTAGTCAAATGGAGCGATTGACCCGTCGCCAACATCAGGTACGTTTTTGGAGACTGTCAGACCGCTCTTAGTATCAGGCTGGATCATCTTATCGAGTGTGTTCATTCTCACTCACTCGACGTAGGTCTCCATCCGTCAACTTCTCCGTGGTCGCAAGACCAGATCTTGAAACCCTTGTCCTTTACGAGGTCGTAATTTGACCTCAGCACACCAGTGACCGTGGCCAGGCCACTGGTTTCGAGATTATAGGCGGTCATGGTACCAATTCCGCCAAATCCTATGACGAGGATGTTGGATTTTGCAATCGAGCCCATTCTGACTTGCTTTCTGTGTATGTTACAGACAGATGTTGTAAGAGATGGGACGCCACTTTGTACAAATAATAAAAGTCAGCCTTATCTGCCGTCTCCAAAAATGCATCTTCTTATCTGCAGCCAAGATCTCGGGGCCTTTACTGCATCCAGCTGCCGTTTCGCGCTACCGGAAGAGGTAGGGGGCTAGATAAGCTCGTTGTCTAGGATTTGGAGAAGATAGGTTCTTGAAACATTTCGGTGAGTAATTGAGGGACCACCCGCAATCAAAGTTTCTCGTTCTCAGAGCGTCCATGTCGCGATTCGCGTATCCTCGTTTAGATGTCGTGGATTGACAGGCCTAAACATGTGAACAGGAAAGATGCTGCTCTATATGATAAGAAAGATGCATTCCAGGACAGTCAAGCTTCCACAAACTCCATTTCGATCGAAAGGCGACTCCAAAGGCAACCATGTCTGCCATGGCCTCGACCACGGTATCCGCAACTGCAGTTGTCACTGAGGGCGACATTCAGACAATCATCCGCACATATCCGCATGACGCAAGCGACAAGGAATATTCCACGGCGGATTACCTCCATTATGATGCCCTGTACAGTGTCGAGGGCATGCCTACTCACGATGTTGTCATGGTCCGCGGCGAAGGCGCATTTCTGTGGGATCTCGAGGGAAACAAGTACATCGACTTCAACGCCGGCTTTTCCGCGTGTAACCAGGGCCACTGCCATCCTAAGGTTGTACAAGCGATGATGGATCAGTGCGGCCAGCTAGCCATGCCGTCGAGAAGCGTGCACGTTCCGCAATACGCCATGTTCTGCAAGCGGATCTGCGAAGTCACTGGATTCGACAAGGTCGCAATGATGAATGGCGGGGCGGAAGGTGTCGATATGGCTATCAAATTTGCACGTACTTGGGGATACACGTCCAAGGGGATCAAGCCAGACGAGGCCATTGTGTTGACAGCTGTATCCAACTACCACGGGCGCTCATTGAGCCTTCTATCTGGGTCGACTGACGAGCACTATCGGAAGAGTGCGACCCCCCTAGAAGCGAGGAATGCAGAAATGAGCTGATTTATTATCTCTAGACACGGGCCCTTGGATGCCAAACATTGGTCCTCACTGCGCTGGCAATACGATACTCTTTGGCAAGATTGAAGACTTGGAAGAAGCCTTTCAACGGTGTGGTTCACGTATTGCAGCTTTTCTGGTTGAGAGTGTCCAGGGCCATGCGGGATGTTTGGCACCAGCCGATGAGTATCTCGTCGGCGTGCGAGAGCTTTGCACAAGGTACAATGTACTCTTCATCGCCGATGAGATCCAGGCGGGGCTAGGACGATCCGGACACTTGTTCTCGTACATGTCGGCAAACATCAAGCCCGACATGGTTGTTTTAGGGAAATCGCTTTCGGGCGGCTTGTACCCCATTTCGGCGATCTTGGGAACAAAGGAGGCAATGGGTGGAATCGAACCAGGGCAGTATGTTGCCTCTTCATCGATATGGTTGAGAAAAAGCTGAACATGATACGTAGATACGGCTCGACCTTCTCCGGAAATCCACTCGCCAGCGCCGTCGCTCTCGCTGCGCTCAATGTGATCCTGGACGAAAACCTCTGCGAGCGAGCTCGCGTGCTAGGTGAAGTGTTTAAAAAACGCCTTCATGCGATCAAGTCCCCGTATTTCGATACTACCACTGGGAAAGGCCTGTTCCGCAGCATCTACATTCATGAAACACATCCCAAGGAACGAGTCACCGGTAAGCGGCTAATGAAGCTATGCTTGAAAAGGGGCTTGCTTGCGAATGCTGCTGGGAGGAGGCTGAGAATATGCCCATCGTTGGTTATTGATGAGAAAACGATGCTTCAGGGGGTGGACATATTGGAGCAAGCTCTTATCGATTTGCCGGATATGGAAGAGATATAGAATGAGTAAATATTTAGATCATCACAATACAGGTGTACTGATTTCTTAAGTTATACGTTGATAGAAGGCTCTCAGGGGCTATTTGACGAGGATCAGGATATGATGGGGCTGCTTCCCAATATATTCATATTTCTTGTACAATACTGTTGAGTCCATCTATATATAGCCTTCGTCAAGGATCGACATATGTGGGATCAGGCTGTGCTACGCTGAATTTCTTGGTGTGTCTCCAGCGCTCGCCATACAGAACCACCAGCTGGACAAGGGCCATGGTGATGAACATGAATGCAGCAGATATGGAGCTAAACCAGCCGACACCCATACTCATGATGCCTGGCAGACAGGCCACTGACCCCGCGGCCGCAAATGCATATCGAATCTGATAGTTCCCAGCCACAACCATCGCGCTCTGGCCACTCCCTTGCGAGACGTCAATGCAATATACATTTAGACTCGGAAAGCTGAGTAACTGGGATACACCCTGAATGAACATGACAGTAACCGGAAGAGGGATGCCGCCAACTTCGCTCTCCACTGCCCAACCGTAGATCAACATGCAGGCGGGGCTGATTATCCCAAGGAACAATGTCACTGCCCACAGCCTGTCCTCAGGTACTCGTCTCCCGCGTTTCTTGATATAAAATCTAACAACTGTATCAGAGAGTCTACCACCAAAGCACGTGCCGACAAGGTATCCAAGGCCGGGAGCCAGAAAAAGAAGCCCCGATTGAAGTGGCGTGGTGAGGTTGAATCGGTCGTTCAGAACATAGCGGATCGGTGTAAGAAGGGAATACATGTTTAACATGAGCGCAGAGGAGGCCAAACCGACTATCAAGAGATTGGGACAGGAAACGAGAAGCATGGTGACCTTTGCAGGGTTTAATTGATGTAGGATTTGGGCTGCTTGTTGCAAATACGTCTGATCGCTCATGGCATCGATCGTCCGAGAAGGTATCGTCTCTGGAAGACAGACAACGACCAGAATTGTCGCCAACCCGCCGAGGCCAGCTTGCATCCAGAAGATATCTCTCCACGGAGCATAGGTAATGATGAACCCTCCCAACAGGGGCGCAAAACATGGTCCGATTAGCGCTCCTGATAGAAACCAACTCACTGCGGTTCCCCTCTCGCTAGGGGTGTATATATCCCCTATGGCCGCGGTGCCCACGATGAAGAACGCGGTTCCGAAGAGCGCCGTCAGTAGTCGGAATACGAAGAATGCAGCCAGATTAGGCGCGAGCGCTGTCCCAATGCTGAACGCTGTGAACAGAGATGCGGATACGATGCAGTTTGGTCGTCGCCCGTATATATGTGAAAGCGGACCCCATATTGATGGACATATCCCCATGCAGGCAAGGTAAATCGCATTTGAGACTCCAACCATTATTCCGGTGGTGCGGTAGGTCGACACTATCTCGGGGGTTGCAGCAAGGACCATCGTCGAGCCGACAGGCGTGAGTAGACCGCATATTGAGAGCACGAATGTAATCAGTCGCTTTCGACGAGGGGAGAAACGAGTGTACTGTGCCGCGTCTGGCTCTAAATATCCGGGTTCGTTTTGTATGTGAGTAAAGGTTGTGGATTTCTCGTGAACTTGTTCAGTTTCGTTCAATATAGGGACAGGTGGTGCTGAAATAACCCTGTTCCTCTCCATATCTACTGTATGGACATCTTGTCGGTTTGGATGTAGATGGGTACAGTGATAAGAATATATTTCTATAAGCACTTGTCAATGGGAACAGCGATCTACGGCAATTTTCTCGTGGTCTACCTATTTGTCCTAGCATGGCTTCCAATAGCGCTGAACATGCTAGGCTGTGGGCAGCTGTAGGTAGAGACCCGACACGCAGATGTACCACCCAAACGGGAGGTCGATTCGTACCCCTAGATCAGGCTTAGAACTACACACTAGTCTCAATGGAATATCTAAAAGCGGGGACATCAGTAGTTCACCCGAAATCAACCAAGATACGGCAGGTTATCTCGCAGCGGGTTTGGAGTAGGTGATAAGCCAGTCTTCCATGATTCGCAGAGGTTTGAGCGCTATCCGCTATCTGCGCCGGTTGGAGACCTACGCGGTGTATCGAAAAGAGGGGTTTCGAGACGGGATTGACTGTTCAGAAGCATGGACTCTCAGTCTTTGAGCAATGAGAACGGAGAGAAGATCCCGGCGAGGGTGCAACCAATGCCGCGCAGGGCACCACAAGTGTGACGAGACGACTCCAAGATGTCGTCGGTGCTCGACGAGAGGCCTGGACTGTCAGTATCGTGGTGTCCAATGGTGCGACGTGAGAACGGTGGATTCTGTTCGCCAGAGACATGGACCTCCGGTAGCCCGGGAAAGGGTGCCAGCCCCCACAGAGCAGTCACCGGAACGACACTTCGATGGAAGTCTGGAGAATGGTGCCCTGATGGCGGCACCTCTCGACGATACTGGGGATAGCCAGGTTCGGATTCCCCTAGTTTTTGAACAGCGCGAAGAAATCAGCCTGTTTACCTACTGTGAGTTACTCCAAGTAGCAGGAAGGCAACTGCTAAAGAAATAAGGAATAGATGTAAACCGGGTCGCGAGTGAGCTCCAAGCTAGCGATGGGTTCCATAATCCATATCGAAAATTAGCTGTCCTCAGCCTCAGCTTTCCGGTTCTTTTCAAGACAATCTGCTCCTGTTCGGCTGAACACCTTCATGCATTGGGCCGTTGTCCAGCTGCTCTTGCAGTCGATCTCCAGGACAAGGCAATTAATGCCATTAGGTCTCAGCTAGCTGGGTGGCGATCGCAGGGCCCGCCCTCACCTGGGCAAGTTTCTATCGATATCGGAATGAACGGGGATGAAGCACTTCTCGCTGCAGTTCTACTACAACCAGGTGTTATCGCCTTCAGCGGAAGTGCACCAATCTCGGCTCAGACGCACCTTGACATTGCATACTACCTGCTAAAGGAACTTGACTATCTCTCTAACCCAGAGATGATGAACTCATGGCTTCCTAAATTCCTTCTTCAGCGCTTTGCCATTGTTGAGCTAGGCATTTGTGTGTGGCATCGCCGGCGACCTCGTTTTGCCCTTGATACATGGTTTTTTCGAGCACCTGAAGGCCCCAGCCAGGAAATCTGGGAAGATATCCAGCCATCCTTTGTTGAGATGACGGGTTGTCCGCATACAGTCTTCAGCCTACTTCACCGAGTTTTACATCTTGTTGCTGATGTGGCCGACGAACCGCGACAATCACCAGCTGCCTACCAAGAAGCCATAGATCTCGAAACAGAAATTCGCTTATACGATCGGCGCATAACCACTGGTGGCTCTCCGAGCAATGCAATGAGCTCCATCCATCATTGCTTTATACATGCGTGCCTTATCTTGTTACTGCGTAGAGTTTTCCGAGAAGCCTCATCGTCGCCACGTGTCCAGAATAGCGTGCGCGCAATTTTCGCGCTCCTTGACGGCGTGCCTACTACTTCACCGGTTGGTCGAAGCCCAACAAGCGTTGTGGAATCCGGCGTCGATTCTGCCACAGGTCTTCCCTTCTATCTCGCTGCACGGGAAGCCGTTACAGCACATGACCAGGATTATGTTCGGGAAAAGCATCAAGGCTGGCGAAAGGTGTACCCCAACTTGGCCAGAGTGCAGCTGATGGAAGTGGCAGAAGCTCTGTGGGCTGAGCGCATGAAAGATGCTTGGAGTGAAGAGGAATGTACTAGTCTGGAAGTCGCCTGTGATGCTTACTTATTCTGATGTCTATCGAATTGCATACATACTTCTACAGCTTTGAAAGACGCCTGATCAACCCAGGAGCACCCCCTTCGACGACTGCGAGGCTATCCGGCCCTATCTCAGCAAGAGACTTGCAGCCAGCAAGACGCATACACATCTCAAGCTCGTCTCTCAACAGCTCCAAGACTCTCTCAACACCTTTCTCTCCATCGTATGCCAGGCCCCAAATAGGGAGTCTACCTGCGAAACAAAAGTCTGCCCCCAACGCCAAAGCCTTGAAGATATCCGTGCCTCTCCTGATCCCTCCGTCGATTCCTAGCATCAGCTTCTTCTCCGGCGGACGAGCGGCGTTAATGACTCGAGTGGCTGCAGCACAGTCGGGAAGTGCCTCTAGCGTAGCCGGAGCACCATCCAGCTGCCTACCGCCATGATTAGACACGATGACCCCCTTCACGCACGCATAACTAGCGGCAATGGCCACGTCTTCAGGTGTGTAGATTCCTTTGAGCCAGATCTCCATATCAGAGGGTGTGATCTCAGCCAACCACGGTAGGAAGGTGTGGAATGAAGTGTTTAATTCTCGTTTTGTGTCGCGGAAACTCTTCGGGTCGTACGCGATGTTTGGGAATTTGAGGCCGGTGGGAAGGTCGATGCCGTTTCGCAGTCTGTGCAAACAATATTAGTATACCGCAAATTTGTGCCCCTTCCGTTCCATTTCTTACTCGTTTAGCCGTCGCCCAATCGCCGGGGCGTCGACTGTAATTAATAATGCCCTGTAACCCGCTTCCCTCGCCCTCCTCACGAGCTCCACAATGTATGTCTTCTGGTTTGCAGCAGACGTCTGCAACCCATAAGGGTTTTCAGTCCCCATCTCCTTCCCAGCAGCAATGACCTCTTCTAACGACTTCGTCGCCCAATGCGACAGCCCCATGGCAATTCCTGCCTTCGCTGCGGCACGCGACGTTGCAACTTCACCATCCGGATGAGCGAGGCAATGCATCGCTGCCGGGGAGAAGCCGAATGGCATCGATACCTTGGCGCCGAAGATTGTCGTTGTGGTGTTGAGCTCCTCCACGTCACGCAAAATCCGTGGCATAATGCGATATCGGTCGTAGGCAGCTTCATTAGCCTTCACGGTGACGAGATCCATAGCGCCTTCGTTGAGATACTGAGCCCATTTCGGGTCTAGGTTTGCTGTCGCCGAGGCGCGGATATCTGCGGTAGTGAATACTTTTGTCGCCACCATTGCGAGATGCGTACTTGATCCGAACGTGTATTTCAAGCGCCCTTTGCCCTTTCAGAAGAGCGATCCCGTTATATAAATAGTCCCTGCGTTCTAGCCTCCTTGACTCGGGCGTTTTGAGGTCTCCAAAGGGATTTCCCTCGAATACACTATCAATATGGCCGGATATCTCTTATCTCGCCCGCCGCCCCCAACTCTTAGCATGCAGCCATCCGCACTGGCTTGATTGGGAGGTTCATCCTTTAGTCCTCTTTTGGGTCTGATAGACTATCACTACCTAGAACAATAGAATAGTCTGTCCTGTCATTCATCCCCATCTGTTATCTCATCCGTGAAACGGCTTGTTTGATAGTCGGTCGACTCACCACCATCTCACATGTGCGGTGGAAAGCAAGATCTCCTACCTCGTCAACTCCTCCAACTCAACGGTACTCAAGGGATCTTGGCCTGAGATAACGAGTAAACATATGATACCTGACCGTCTAACATTGCTGCCAACGACCATGATAGAAGATTGAGGTGCAGATAAGGAGTTCTCTATAAATCGAGCAATCATACAATGCAATAGACACAGCCATCCATTGATCTCTTTTTTCTTTGAAAGTATCCCCGCCTTATATCTGGACCTTATACAACACTATGGACTTCGTCAAGATTGACTCCCGCTCAAAGCAGCCGGTCCACTCGACGGACACAGCCCCTCCTTCTCCAACTGCCGCTGACGCACAAGCGGACGATCTCGAAGATGCAATCGCTAGCTATGTGCCCAACACCAACAGTGAGAAACGACTGGTCCGGAAAATCGACCTGTACATGATGCCCACTCTGTGGGTCATGTGCGTCCTGGCCTATGTTGATCGTAACAACATTGTACATGCCATGTCTCGGGTGTCTCGACAGGAACAAGACTAATGCTCCTTAGGGCAACGCACGCGCAGCCGGAATGGGCGATGACTTGAACTTGACGAGCTCTCGTATGTATAACATGCGAGAAATATGCGTCATGACAACGACTGACAGGATCTTCGCTAGGATACGCCATGTTGATCACAGTATTCTTCATTGCCTATGCCATCACCGAAGTCCCATCGAACCTGGTTCTCGCTCGCGTTCGTCCGTCGTGGTGGCTCAGCATCATGATGGTGGCCTGGGGCATCGTTGTGGTGGGCATGTCGCAGGTTAAGAGCTACGAGGGGATTCTGGCGGCTCGCTTCATCCTGGGATTAATCGAAGCAGGGTTCATGCCAGGGGTCATGTTTCTCATGAGCTGTTGGTATAAGAAGGAAGAGATTGGTACGTTGTGCTAAAGCGAACTCGCATTGATGTGCTCGTTCTAAGAGCGATATAGGAAAGAGGTTTTCCATCTTCTTCACTGCGCTGTGCATAGCCGGTGCCGTCAGCGGTCTGCTCTCTGGTGCCATTATATCCGGCCTAGAAGGCGATCATGGGATCGTCGGCTGGCGGTGGCTCTTTCTCCTCGAGGGCGTGATTACCATCGGGGTCGCGGGCATTTGCAAATTTATCCTGCTCGACTATCCAGCAACGTCTCTTCGACTAACTCCAGAGCAGCGCCACCTGGCTGTTGTGCGCATCTTGCACGACAAGAAACAGAATGCTCCGCAGACAAAGAAACTGGGTCCCTGGCAAGCTTTGCTGGCTACATCGGTTGACATCCGCACTTGGTTTTTCGTCATCCTGTACCTACTCGACAATGGTGTTGCGACCATTTCGTACTTTATCCCGACTTTAGTCGGTGATATGGGATACAGCGGTGTCAACGCACAATGGATGACAGTGCCTATCTGGTAAGCGAATTCCTACCTACCCAAGGTCGTCGAGTTCGTTAACAGCCATTTTAGGATTGTCGCAACAATCTTCCTCGTCCTCGTCTCCCTCAACTCTGACCGCACGCAGAACCGGCAATGGCACGTCGTCTTCGGCTTATCGCTCGCCACGATCGCCGGCATCATCGTCGTAACCGTCAAACACCACGCAACCCGCTACGCCTTCCTCTGCTTCTACATCTCCGGCGTCTACTCTGCCTTCCCCATGATCATGATCTGGGCCTCTGAGACGATAGTCATGCCGCTCGAGAAGCGCGCCGTGGCAATTGCCATGGTGAATGGGCTGGGTGATCTAGCCGCTCTGTATGGCAGTCGCATGTGGCCGACCTCGGACGCGCCGCTGTATATTTCCGGGTTTACGGCGATGGTTGCCATGTGTGGCTCTGGGGCGATTCTGGCTGCGGGCTTCCCGTTTCTTCTTAAGTTTCTGCCGACGTATAGGACTAAGGCTGAGAGGGAGTTGGATGTTATTGAGGGCAGGCCGGCAACAGAGACCGTTTAAGTATGCCCGGCCGGTCTATTCCAGGGAGATTTATATGAGCAGCATGCATAGGAATCACACATATACTGAATACGTAGATCAATGTGATTGCAAATAATGTCATTATTTACTACCGATCATGCACCTTTCGGAGCTAAATATATTTTGAAGCTTTCGAGCTCCGCGAAACTTGTATATATACCATATTTTTTTGCTATGTCTTTGTGGATTTTCTTGTGGGTAACCGTATGTCGCGTGATGAAGAGAGCCGGAGTCATGCATAGCTGCTGGCCTTCACCTACGGACACTTGAAGCTCTTCAAAGTTGGACTGCAAAGCGCAGATTTGTATGGTGATGCCATAAATGCCGTCTCGATAATCAGTCTTTGCAGACAACTCTATCATCCGGGTCCCTCCAAGGCCATGTATCAGCCAAGCATCTCGGACATGCAGGACACGCGAAGGAAGAGGGCCGCCAAAATTTTGCCATATTAGGCAAGTTGTCGGATTATCGTTAGGGAGATTCCCATAAATGAGTCTTCTCAACGACTATTGACTGTCTATGTTAAGATGTTAATATAGTATTTTTGTAGGGACAAAAATCTAACCCCCAGAGGCCTTTAAAATCCGGGCGCAAACTATATTATCTCGCATCACCTTTTAGAGGCATCACACATCCCTCCGGACTCTATCCGCTATAACTTCGCTTCTTGATGCGTTGAAGAGTGCTCTCAATAATTCCAGTCAACAGTTGCTCATACGATATCCCGTTACTCTCAGCGCTCCCTGGCAACGGTGAATGAACAGGAAGAAGACCAGAGATAGGGTTCACCTGCGCAACAACCATAAGCATCAGCGTCCTTTAGGCTAGGTTAATGTGGCAACGCTCACCTCTAATATATTCGGAGTGGCACATGGCTCATGGGAGTCGAATCGAATGTCGACACGTCCAGCATCCCGGCAGCCGAGAACTCTCCAAGCAGCTAAGGCAACCTGAGAAGCCGCCTGGATTTCGGGGTCGGCCTCATCATGGAAATCATTGTATACGATTTGATCACTTGTGCTGGACTTGCTCTTCCTGGTTGCAAAGTCCTGTTCGATATGTTTGCTCCGACTGCGTCGGTCTTTCTGCCAGATAAGTTCTCTAATCCCGATAACACGACACGTTGGGCCTGTTCCCAGAATGCTTATTGAGTATTCTCTCCCTGGCAGAAAGGACTCGATCAGGATATCTTGACCCGGGAACTTGATACTCAATTTCTGTAGGGCCACTTCTAGTTCTGCAGGTTCAGTCACTTTATTAAGCTCGCTGATGCCTTTGGACGATCCCTCTGTGACGGGCTTAAGAAAGAGGGGATAAGATGGCAATTTCCCAGTATATTTAGGGAAGTCCTCGGGCGACTCGTGTGCTGGAACCACCAAAAAAGGAGCAGTCGGGATCTGATGATGGTGTAGGATGATCTAAATTCCCCAAGCCAACGTCAGTCGCTGTTATACTCCAGAAAGAGGCAACAGGGAGTTGATTGCCCAACCAGGAGGACTGTACTTTGGTATTTGCCTTATTCTGGCATAATGCCATTGTGGCAGAATCAGAAAATGTGCAGGGAATCTGATATGATTCTAAAAGCGCTGGAACCTGCGATTCCCTCGCTGATCCGTGAAAGCCTTGCGCCATGTTAAATACCATATCCCAATCTTTGTGGTTACCAGCTGCTAATTGCCGGACTAGTGACTGGACTCCTGAGACATGAGTGACATGGTGGCCCAGCTGTCTGAGCGCGTTCGTGACTGCGTGGACTTCTCCTTCGTGTGTGAGAGCTGCACAGTCTTCCTCGGAATAGCCGAGTTGGAGGTAGGAAGATTGTTGTTCGGCCACTACAGCAATATTCAGAGGTATGCCTGCTTGACCCATCCTGGAAATAAAGATGAACTAACCAAAGAAAAGTAGAGCAGGGCAGTCGTAAGCCAAATGGTGGGAACTTGATTATAACAAAGGTGGTTATCCTGATGTGAGCGTGAATGAACAATAAGTGAAAATAGATCAGGGTCCATTTGTATTCCGAGATGGTCCGTTAGCTGTACCACAGAAGCGCTGTTTAAATCTTCGTGACATATGCGAGCAAACTGAACCAAGAAAAGAAGGTTACATTGGAAATCGAAATCGTGGCTGAGAGTCAGGACCTTCCGCAACCGTACTCAAAAGACATGTGGGTTTTGGTAGCGGAAGGGACAAGATTGTCCCTGTTATCCTCACACGAGTGGGTTATCGATATGATGGTAATCAACTTAAATCCACAAAGCCCGTTTACTAGTTAATGCTGCAGGTATGTAATCGTGATAGCGAGGCTTGGCATGGTACCATGGTGCAGAGATCTGCTAACCAATACGATCACTCGCATCTGCATAGTGACGGGGTGAAAGATGGCGCCATTGATGCCTTCACTGACGTGCTGGCTCTTCAAGAGGTTGATGCAATTTGTACCCCCGCCGAGACCTGTTGTCGAGATCGGAGGTGACCTATAGGTACCCCGTCGTTGCAAAGAAGCCTACCAGCGCTCGCCTGCTGACTCATCGTTTTTTGGCATGGAGAGTGTAAGTAAGTAAAGAGGTAGAGGCAACTAAAATTAATTGGAACAAGAGTCGGGCCCTTTTAAACATAAGCGAAGAGGCATGCAGATGAATTCCTCCGGTCGGCGAGGTTCAAGCACTAGTTGGGCAGGACACCACTCCACACTGGGAGGCTGCTTAGGTGCCAGAATCTAAATTTCTAGTTTTATTGCATATAAACCCGGGCCTATGATGCATAAATACCGGATCATAGTATTGCCATGAAGATCTCGCTCAGTTGCAGCATTGACAACCCCCGATCAGTGGCGGGACCCAGATCAACTGAAGCCCCCTTATCCGGCTCTGGGAGACCGTTCTCGCAAAGATTTATTGGCAATGATGTATATCACCTTGAAAGATGAGGTATGTGTCTGGAGAAGCGTTGGTCCTTTTCGGCTCGTGAGAGTGGAGGGATAAATGAGATGGAATGTCCCTGAGGAGCTTAATCCCCAACCATCGCCGGCTTTAAGGTTTAGACGTCAAATCTCAAAAACGGATATATGATATAGACATGTTTCACGCGCTAATTGTTCTTTGGCCAGACAGGGCTGCGAATAGTTTATCCCACAAGCGGATGGAACCCCCTTGGCTGGGTAGCTGTCCCGACCAGCTAGTGAAGATTCAAGCTCTTTTATTTTCAGAGATAATCAATTGATTGCGAATGAACCTGTTATACCGTCCCAACATGATACTCAACACTAAGTATGACGTGCATGACAGGGCAGGAGTGGATACTCCGGGCTTATGTTTCCCGCCACTTTGGGGGCCCTGCCATACCGAGACTGAAAATTAGTAGGACAACCAGTGAGGTAGGCCCATGCCAAATTTGCACTCCACAGTTATGGATCTGTTGGCGATAAAGAAGCATTAGATAAGAAAATATATAATCTCCTCCAGAGATAGAAAGTGCTCTGCTCCAACACCGACAATGTTGTCTACCTTACGATTGATTGCCAATATACTAGAGTAGAGAAGTATATATGCCGGAAACGTAGACCTGATTATAGGCTCCTGTTTTATGGCACAAGCTCACCATTCCAGGGGAGATATCAAATCTAAACAGACTCCCCAATTGTTGATTAAAGACAGTCAACGAAGCCTGCGCAACAAGGGGGGTTAAACACTGTTCCAAAAAAAGACATTCCCATGGCTTAGAACAGTACCTGAGCAACATCCTTGTTGTCCTTGACCTTAAGATTGCGCATCATCATTGCCCAGCTAATGGACAGCGCCATAATTGAGGTACCAGCGACCAGCATATTCCGCTGGCTGGCGGCGTAAGCATTCTCAATGGCGATGCGTGTAGCGGATCCCCGGGGATAGCTAAGTTGGACCTCCAGGTTCTCATAGATGTTCTGCCAGTCGTCCCGTGTTTCCACGGGCAGATACTCGTGGAGCTTGACAGGCAGCGTATTCGTCCAAATCGCACCCGAGACACTGCTGCCGACGGCGCTTCCCAGGTTCCCGAAGGTGCTCAACAGGGCCAGCATACCGGCGTACTCCTCGTGCTTGGATGCTGCCAGGACGGCCACTTGCTCGATGAGGATCAGCGTGCCACCGCTCACAGCGAGGAAGATCTGGCACATGCAGATATAGCCTACGTAGTCACCGGGTTGCCGGAAATAGATCATCAGGCCGCTGGCGAGGATGTAGAGCGGGACGGCGATCAGGCACAACCACTTGAAGCGGCCGGTGATGCGGATGAGGATACCGCAGCCGATCAGCCAGACGGGGTCCATGAGGTCGAAGATCGCGCTGATGTATCCGGCTTGCGTGAGACTGGTCCCGTAGGCGACCTGCAGGAACGAGGTGAAGTAGCTGTTCCAGCAATAGTACGAGACCTGGTATGTGATATCGAGCAGGCAGGCGCCGACGACGGTGCGGTTTTTGATGAGGTGGTATGGGATGAATGGCTTGGGTGCTCCCCAGCGCTCGTAGACGCCGAACACGACGAGGACGACGAAACCGACAACGATCATGGCGATGATCTTGGCTGATTTCCATTGGTCTTCGGTGTTTCCGGCGATGTTGAACGCGGTAAGGAAGAGGATCACGCCGCCGACCATGAGGAAGATGCCGATGACTGTTATACACGATCAGGTTAGACTTCTAGGTTTACAATAAAATTATAAATGCAGCAGGTACTAACCATCGAACTCGATAATGTAGAACCACATACTCTCCCACAAGGTGCGCGTGGTACGGGGCTTGGTGCAGTCGACCCTCTTCTGCAGCCTTGCGCTTGTTCATTTGCCAGATAATAAGCAACGGAGTCGCGACGATCGGCAGGATAATGCAGATAGTTCCGTACGCCCACCTCCAGTTGGTCTCGTGGAACTGATTGGACAAGGGCGAGCCGGCGAAGGTAGTAATAATGTAGGGAGAGGAGGTAAAGCCGAAGGCGATACCTCTGTTGCGGAGCGACGAGGTATCGGAGGTCATGACATCGACGCAGAAGATTGTGCCGGTAAAACCGACGGTCCAGAAGGCCTATATAATCAGATTTCTGTGGTCAACGCCATTATATAGATCGAACTTACCTGAGCGGCGCAGTACGTTGCGATGTTCTGGCAGCAAGCCATCATTATGAGACCCATGATCGCGATCAGGATCATGATGGCCATTCCGACCGTCCGATCCCAGATGTTCAGTACCTTGGCGATGGGCATCAAACATGCTGCACCCATGACGCTCTTCACCACACCGATGACGTTGATCAGCGAGTGACTCTGGAAGTCACTCGTAATGTAGGGGTCGAGGTTCGAAGTCATGTTGTTGTTGAGACCGTTGACGAAATACAAGAGCCACATACTAGATTGCACGGATTAGTATTGCCGAAATTGAGAATACGGAGGGATTTGGATACTCACGAGGCATATGCGATGATCAGCGACTTCTTGGACCAGGTCTTGGTGACCGCTTCGGCAACACGAACGCCATCTTGCATGTCCTGGTCCTGGTCCTGGCTATCAGCCTTGGTCTGAGTCTGCTGCGGTGATGGCGGTGCCAAAGTAATTGGCTCCTCATTGACAGCTACCGTGTTGGCGCCTTTGTTGGGTTCCATGTTGGCAAAGGCGGATGCGAATCGGGGAGTCGATAGAACGCGGCAGTCGATACAGTGGCAGATCGTCGGGTCAGGACGGGATATTTATACTCTCGATGCAGGATAAAACGAATGCGGTTCTCAATTAGCTGGTAACTCCACCAGGCAGTTTACATCCCACTCCTGAAACGCAGTCTCGACTGACAGGGCTTGCCGCTCACACAGGGCACTCTTAGTGTCAGCGGTATCGGTCCTAATGGATGTAGACTGGCCGAGCAAACTAAGAAAAACAGAGGCACTTTAGCCAACGTCAAGCCTCACAGGCGAAGATAGAAGCATTCCAAGCATCTCTTGGGCCTCACTATTGGTCCATCGCGCGTCAGACTTTCTCCGATGTCTCAAAATGCCCAACGCCAGATGCATCTTCGCACTTCAGAGTTTTCCTCGCCCATCCCTGAAATGGATATGAACGCTTATTGGCCCTGGGTCCATATTAATATGTGTCCCCGACAGCCCATGGATGACCCACCACATTGCCCAGTCCAGGTTTCGAACGCTTCGCCCCCAAGGGTCATGGCCTGGCACGAAGATCGTATCAGGGCGCGAAAGACTTCAGGGTTTCCATGCAGCGAGCGGACTCTCCGTAGCCGCATTCGCGAGATCAACAGCCGTGTTGGCTCATTTGCAGAACCTCACAATACTAATGGAACCTAAGGGGACACAAGGGTGAAGGCCATACGGGGTCCGCGGGGTGCGCGCGGGGGCGCAGTCAGTTCTCGTGGCGTGCAAGAATCCCACTTCATTTGTTGCTCAACGAAAGAAAGCTTAGAGAGTGGGGCCAAAGCTTAATAGCGGGTCAACACGAGAACATCTTATCAATCTCTGTCGCAGATGTGCATGGGTGATTGATAAGATTGGAGCTTTGAGGAGTGGAGTTTGTTCCAGAATCAGGATTGATGGTTGCCTGTAGTGGAGGACCCGCCCTGGAACAACGTACGTTACCCTGGCATGACTCGGCATCACCTACCTTCTGAAATCCATAGAAATACTTACATAAAAGGGAGTTTATTAAGTGGTAGACCGCTCAACGGCCATCAAACACGCCACATCTCTACAGCTTGTTAAGACACGCAGTCCACGGGCGCTTCCACACAAGCCGAAGGGGCACTTCACTCACACTCACAATCACCCTAGATGCTCTTATGTGCTATATGGTCATAGACCGGACACGCGCTTTAGCACCGATGATGCACGCTTCCAGGTCTTGAGGCTAGGTTTGCGGGGAGTGTGAGCTCGACGTATAGCCGTAAGGTTCGGGTGGAGGCGAGTCTAGCCGGGATGACTATTTGCAAGAGAGCATCCAGCACACGATTGTAGAGGTGGATTCAACTCTTTTTATAGAGGATGTTGACTGTTTCCGAGTTGGCAGTTAATATTAGTGAAAGTCGCCCTGGTATCCACTGGCTGCCTGTACCTTTGCAGAGGCGTATTTATGTTGCCTGGGCCATTAGGTTAGGTTAGATCCAGCCGAGGTTCAACTAGGAATGTCTAATCTACAGCATAGCCTAATGGTGTATAGTACGTAAGAGGTTTTATTGCTTCATTGACGACCGAGAGTCTATCAAATCGATAACCTGTCTGCCATGTAGGGCAAAGGGGAAGATCAAGTGGTGCATACAGAAGTACAGGGAGTAACATCTTCTGGGCCTTACTGCCCTAAATGTTAAATGTTTTCCTGTGGATCGTCCCGTCGTAGTCCATATTTCCCAACATTAATAGTCTGCGCAAACGACGACCTCGAAACTCGAGTTGAAATGTTCCCATAAGCAGGATGCAAGCTAGTATTCAGGTCTACCCTGTAAGGCTAGAGCAAGAGCTATATATTACTAGATGGTAATTCTGTATACTATGTGAGAACTTATCTAGGGCTATACTAAACCGGTACCAAGTGTATACCTCTCGTTTTGAGATATTCTTCCCATGCCCACCAAGAGTTTGTAGATACACCATCTTTCCTCGCATCTTGCTCGAGCCACCAATCCTGCAAAAACGCCAGTGCATCCTCAACGCACCTTCGCCCGGTATACCTCGCATACGCAGCCATCTTTTCCGCAACAAGTCCCCTTTCTCCGGGGTCAAGGACAGTTACACCGTAGATAAAGTGTGGGAAAAGCGGAGTAGCGAGGGCACCTTCCGCGGTAGGGAGAGGTCGGACGTAGTGCGCCCTGAAGTTGTCAACCGTGAAGAGCAGCATGACAAAGATTGCCCAGCGGGAGGCAGAGGCTATAATGGCGTGCTGGGGAGTAGTCTCCGCGAATGACCAGGAACGGAGAGCATTGTGGATGGACGTTGCCTCGGCTATATGGCTAGCAGTGAACCTAGTATTTGACTGACCAGAGGACATGAACGAAGGAAGGATCATTTGTGATGACGATAGTGACGAAGATAGTATCTCTGCGTGGCGAGGCAGTTGTTCAGACTAAATGGACCTAGTACACCTGAAATCCGATCGAGTATCAGCGGGTAACGCACAAGCGACATTCATGGCTCTCCGCAAAGCAAGCGTCCTTACAAGAAGGCAGAGGAGCCCATTTTCACACCCGCTCCAGAGCATCTCCCCTGGTGGTAGCGGATACCTACCTGCGCCAACCGGTAGCATATGAGCGGCGTGCCGATTGCCAGTGATGCCAGTGATGAATTGTTTAGGAGGGTTAGAAGCCATGCTGGGTACGTATGTAGTAATCGCCTTGTTTGAGAAGATGACTAGGTTTGAAGAGTTGGTAGACAACTAAAGTCACAAACGTTGTGCCTCAAGGCCTGTCTTATACCCGCTCCGCCCATGGTAGACGGGGGGTATGTCTCCATGAGCCAATGGGGCGCTGGACGTGTAGCGCGTCAAAAATTGCCGAATGTGGTAAAGCCGCCAAGAAGTGGCCAGTGGGCTCAACAGCAAGCATACATAGTACATGATAATCCTCGAGGCAAGGCGTGGCGTGATGTAATCTATAAAAAAGAAAGGAAGGTGATGAATGTACAATAGGCCTTACCAGGAGAAAATATGTACTCCACTTGCTTGTCTTCCCGTGAGCGTGTGCCGCGTACTGGATCACAATAGCTTGGCCTATACAAATGCCCTTGCTCGGTAATGTACATTATTGTCTCAGAAGCGGCGTATGCTCATCCGCTGCTCCGTCGTCATCCGGCGTCCCCCCAGCCCCGTCCTGTCCCTTACCATTCGGCCCTGGAGAAGCGTCTCCTTTCGGTGACCGCTTAATCTTAACAAACGGGAATCTCGTCTGCTTCGGACTGCTCGCCAGGTTCGACGGTGCAAGATTGTCGAGGTGCTGGCGCTGCTCCGGCGTGATGGTGTTGATGAGTCCCGATTTTATCAACGGCGCCGTCGAGGAACGACGCAGAGTGCGGTTGCTTGGGGGAGGAATATCTGCGAACTGAGCTGCGCGGTTTGTCTGAGAGATCGGTGTAGGCACGGTTGGCTTCTGGGCGCCTTCGGGGATGTCGGATTCATCGACGATTTCCCTGTTGGTAACATGTAAGTATGACACGGAACACTGTTGCTAGTAACAGGTCAAGAGCTGATTTGGATGGACTTACTCGCCAATAAGCTCTTCCACAACATCCTCAAGAGCAACAACGCCGAGCGCCCCGTGGTTCTTTCCTGGGTTCGAGGAAACCAGCGCGATATGCGAGTGCCCCTCCTGGAAGTAGTTCAAGATGTCGAGACAGCTTGTTTCCGGGCCTGTCTCGGGCAGTGTCGCGAGGACAAATTCGTTGACCGTCTTTGCATCATCGGGGTCATAAGTGATAAGCGTCTTGACCAGCAGCATTCCAACAAAATCGAGTGGATTGTTCGGTGCATGCACCGGTATCCTCGAGAAGCCGGCAGCAGAGATAATTTCCATCGTGCGCTCGTCCAGAACTGCCTCGGTCGACAGCGTAAAGACTTGATCCATGGGCGTCATGATACTTTCCACCGACTTCGCCTTGAGATCCAGCACCGCCGTGATTATCGTGACCTCATCTTCATTCAATCGTTCTGCGGGTTGCGATCCCAGCGACTTGTGGAGCGTAACGAGCGTCTTCAGACCGGCCTTTTTATATACGACGCCGTGGTTCTCACCGAGGAGCCAGTCGAGGAGTTTTGCGGTCGGCCATGCGGCGGGCGCAAAGGCGTACATGAGGAAGAGGACGAGGGGCGAGAGGTAAGCACCGATCGGGAGGCCGTAACGGACGCAGACGGACTGGGGGATGACTTCGCCGAAGATGACTAGAACGGTCAGTCTCCGGAACCCAGCAGAGGAGGACAATTCGCACCGATCAGCACGGTACTCCCTAACACCGCAGCCCACCCTCCACCGAGTGCCTTGTCGAGGACGATCGGAAGACTCTCGTTGACCACCACATTACCCAGCAAAAGAGTCACCAGTACCCAATGTTTCCCCTTCGCAATCAGTTTCAGTACGGTGCGAGCGTGCTTCTGCTCGTGTCCTTCACCGGATGTCGCGAGCACCTGGAGATGGACTGCATCCTGGCCCATGAGCCTAGAAGACTGTTAGTTTTCGGAGGACAGCTTCCATCCAACGGAAGGCTGAAGTACGCGATGGTTAATCCAGCGAAAACACCCCCGATCAAGACCAATGCGACCGCTGCACCCAGGTTAAACCACAGATCGCTGCCGTTAACTTCACCTTCGGGTCCTTCGGCATCGTAGACTGTCGCAACAGGATTTAGCGGGAACGCGCTTCTGAGCGGCAGATATAGAAGAATTGGGAGCAATTGCGGGAGGATAAGAGATTTCGTTGCAAACATCTCTTCACACGAAACTCGGAAGCTCCGGGTGCTTTTCGCGGATGGAAGCGAAACTGAGATTGACGCCCTACAAGGCTGGCAACGCGCGACAAAAGTTAAAACGGCCGCCGCCCTACGAGGCCAGCAGAGATAAATGACAAACAGTGACAAACAAGCGGGTGACAAGCGGCCAAGCCCGCCGGAGTGGAGAGCTCGATGCAGCCTGTTTCTATCGGGCCAATTGCAAGCACCGACATTCCACTCCGCTGCTGTTGTGATACTCCACCTCCTGCTTGTCTTTTTCTTGATTTGGTTGTGCCTCCAGGCAGCAGCATTCTTCATCTCCACTGCAGCGCTGGCCAAGAATCCGTCGATGAAAGGGTTGTGCCACAGTTTGCACCCTGTGGCGCAACAGGGACCCCTCTGCACCCCTCCCCGCGGTGCTTTAAAGCAGAGAAAGGTGGCTCTCTACCCCAATCCCACTTTCTCTCAATTCTCCTCGCAGTGGTTCTAACATGTCGTTTCTCAAGAGTCTAACCAAGGAGTTCAAGGAGCTCAAGGCTTCTCTATCCGGCGACGGGGACAAGGAAAAGGAAGAGAAGAAGGAGAAAGAGGAGAAGAACGAGCACGAGACTACTGAGGCGCAGCGTGGTGAGAGACAACTCTAACCTTCCTCCTCCTCCTCCACTCTTGAATGGCTGTCGCCTAATCCTCTGTGTGGCTCAACCAGCATATGACCCTGGATATGGAGCTGCTGCACCGAACTATGCGCAGCCAGCGCCCGCCCAGTATCAGTATCCTCCCCAGCCACCACCACCACCACTGAGCCCCCCGCAACAAGGGCCTCCGCTGCCTCCTGGTTGGGTAGCCCAGTTCGACCAAGCCAGCCAAAGATGGTACTACATCGAGCAGGCAACTGGGATCTCCCGTTGGGAGCCGCCGGCATCCCCGGCACCCTATGGGCAGTACCACCACTCGCAGGTGCCCCAGTATGCCTCGGCCTACGGAGCCCAGAGCCAGTACCCCGGACAGGCGCCCTATCCTGGCCAGGCACCGTACCCAGGTGGTCAAGCTCCGTATTACGGAGGCGGGTATGACCCGTCAATGGGACCGCCGCCGCCGGGGGCGGACTACGGGCAGACCAAGGAGCACAAGGACAAGGCCAAGGACAAGAAGGACAAGGATGACAAGTCGAAGATGCTTCTCGGCGCAGCAGGCGGTCTTGCCGTTGGCGCCGTGGGCGGTGCACTAGTGGCTAATGCACTGGGTGAGTTGGTTTAACCTCCTTTCTAATACTACCATACGAAAAACAGGCATCTGCTAATATTGATTGGATTGGAACAGCTGACGACTCGGACGACGAAACACGCGCGGCCGCAGCTGCCCCACCACCAGCAAGCGCCCCTCCTCCTGCGGGCCTTCCCCCCGATGAGACCGCCGATGGTTCTTCTGTTTCATCGAGCGACCGTGAGGACGTCCTCGAGGCTCGCCAGGAGTATGAGCGGGCGGCACTCGCTGCACAGGACTCGGACGCATCGAGCAGTGAAGAGGAGGCTCTAGAGGAAGCGCGAGAGGAGTATGAGGAGATCTACGAGGAAGTCTACGATGATTAGCATCCGGAGTCCGGAATAAATATTGGGTTGCATTCTTTGTAGCGGTAGCGATAGCGATAGCGATATGTAGCGATCAACCATCGTACAACGTCCAGTCCAGTCGTACAGCGTATCGTAGTCCGAATTTAGTGAATCAGCGGTGCGCGCCAAACAGCCCTACGGCGAGATATTCTTAGACTAGACGTTCGCGTTCACGCCGTCAGCCAATCTGACTCTGCTGCTTAGCGCTCGGTTGGTCGGCGTGGCGCAAGTGATTGGCCGCCATGCAATGTCTTGGGTGCTGCAGCTGGCCTACTTGGCGCTCGCAAACTAAGAATATTTAATCCTGCTGCCTGCTAGGGCTGAGTGGGAGTTGTTTTTTGGACCTTGAAACATTTATCAACTCCCGTCGCTGCTCTGGTTGTGGTCCTGTTACATACTCCCACATCTTGAATTCAACCTCGAGCCACCATCATGTCCTACCCACCACAACACGACCAGCAGTACGGGTATCCGCCGCAACAGCAGCCCTAGTATGTGAAAAGGACCAATGAACACCGCCAATTAGGCAACAGCTAACCAATCTCGTGTTTTAGTGGCTACCCTCCACAGGGCCCACCCGTACGTGATCGATCTCATGGTTCGGGGGTATCTAAAGAGGTATTAACCACGGATCCAACAGATGCAATATCAACAACCCCCTCCTACAGTCATTGTTCAACAAGAGGAAAAGAAGGACCGAGGCTGCCTAGCGACCTGGTACGTTACCTACCGAGACCGTCATCGATATCGACATTGACAGACAACGCTAATACGCGACCGCTAGTCTGGCCACGATCTTCTGCTGCTGGCTCTGCGGAGAGACGTGTGAATGCTGTTTTGACTGCCTAACCTGCTGTTGCTGATGAAGGCTCCGACTTGATTTTCCTTTGTGATTACGGGCGAAATGGTTTCAGTTCGTGATGACTGCTTGAATACCCATGACGATCGGAATCTCTGTACTAGGCTTGACTGTGTCTTCTATATCTTGTTTGTTCCAATAATGAAATGCGATCTTTGAAAATTTGGACATTTCTTTTCCCTCAAATCAAATGTATTGATGAATGAATAAGAGTATCAAGACCAGGCTCTGACAAAATGACGATCCCAAGTTTCTGATTCGCACCATGCGGTAAAATGCTCTGATTATCGCCCCCAACGTAAGTGCTTTGCTGTGTCGGTAGGGCGTTCAATAACTAGTAAAGACTTCGAGTGTGGTAGCAAATTATTCTCTTCGGAACAGACTGATCAATCCTCGCCGATTGCGAATCGTAACAGGCTTCAAGCCTGACGATGTTGAACCTTGATTCCTAGATAAATACGAAAGTATGCGAAGAGCCCGGGGAGGATTTTTCGAGATGTGCTGTGCTTTCTTTTTTGACGAGCTCGTCGGTGCTGTTTTCCAGTCACTAAGGGTCTGGAACGAATATTTGACGTGTGGATGATCTGAGCCCAAGACTTCTCTACGGAGGTTTGCACATTCCTGCATAAGAGCTAGGGCCTGGGAGGTTCTCCCCAGTTCTTTCCAAGTATAAGCGAGAATGTGCATGGTACCGAGAGTAATGGGATGCCTTGGACCCAGGACCCGCTTCTGGGTCTCCAGCACCTGCACCGCGAGCTGTTCTGATTCTTTCCATCGCTGTTGATACTGGTGGATAATTGCAAGATTCCCCATGCTGACCAGCGTATCATGGTCCTCTGGCCCAAGCACCTGTTTCCGCGCATGTAAGGTCTGCCTCTCCAGCTCCTCTGCTTCCAGCAATCGCGATTGATTCTGGTATGTAAATGCGAGAAGGGCCATACTTGTTAGAGTATCGGGGTGACGAGGACCAAGTACCCTTTTTCGGGCCTCCAGGACCTGTAAGCCTAGCTCTTCTGCTTCCTTCCATCGACCCTGCGCTTGGTAATTCGGTACAAGATTTGACATGATGATCAAAGTGTCAGGATGCTCTGGCCCTAGCACCTGTTTCTTCAACTCAACAACTTGTGCCCCCAGCTCTTCCGCTGCGTCCCATTTACCCTGGCTTGAGTATATTGACGCGAGGTTGCCCATACTAGTTAGAGTATTAGGGTGCTCTCGCCCTAGCACGTCTTTCCGGGTCTCCAGCGCCCGAGCTTCCAGCTCCTCTGCTTTCTTCCACTTGCCTTGGTACATGTAGCACTGCACAATATTATTTATGCTAGTCAAAGTTTTCGGGTGCTTCGGACCTAGCACCCGCGTCCTGGTCTCGGCGGCGTGAGCTAACAGCCGTTCCGATTCAGCATACCTCGCCTCACTGTACAAGCACGCCCCGACATTCTGAACGAAGTCAATATAATCTTCCTCCTGACTCTGGAAGTACTCATCGCCTAGCAGGGGCATGGCGTGAGGTAGATATGCCCTCCAAAGCTGGCGGTTAAAATGTTTATTGTTCGGGAAAATGAAAAGCATTCGGTCCGCTGTTTTAGTGATGTATGATTCGTATCGGTTCTCCTTTCTAATCCAGTTCCGGGTCGCCAGGTGCACCAATCGATGCAAGGTGATATCTTGATTTGCAGGGTTGATCGTAATCAGAGAATAGGCGCTAAGCAGTCCAAGAGCGTCGGCCATTTCCAGCTTGGATTTTTCCGGGAGAAACGAGCGTGGGATATCGCGCGGACTGACGCAGGCCATAAGTTGCAGGTATTCCGCCGCAAGCTCATTCAGCTTCTCGATCTGGCAGAAGGAAATGAGCCATGTCTTTGCTACGGGGTTTTGCGCATCTCCATAGCGTCGGTCATCACTAAAATCCCTGCTCAGGAGCTCAACCACGTCTCTTTCCTGTTCTTGTAAAAGGGCCAAGTAATCCGAGACCGTAATGCCCTTCTTATTGATGTACGCGGTAGCTTGGCTTATCGCCAGTGGAAGGAAGGCAAGCTGTTTAAGCAGATCGACCATGGCACGAGAATCATCCGGAACGCCGAGAAGCGATTTCTCCAAGAACTCTACTCCTGACTTTTCATCGAGTTCATGAACATGTAATATGTCGGCAGACGCCAAGTCCACGGCCAGCTCTCTATTTCTGGTCGTAAAGACCACATGGCCTTGGTCGTGGGAAGGAACGAAGTCGCTCAATGGTGGATTGCCGCTGCTTCCTTCAGTCCACATTTCCCCATCATCTGCGTTGTCAAAGATCAGGAGCCACTTTTTATCAGTTTCACTGAGGAAAGAAACCAGACGTTCTTTCACATTTGCTGGCTTCACACCATGAATCTCAAGCATTTCGGCAACAGTTAAAAAGGCCTGCTCGACAGCCTCGTAGCTGGTGCAAGGGATCCAGAAGATCGAACACTCTGGCTCTCTACCGCGCGTGCGGTACGCAAGCTCAAGAGCGATTTGGGTCTTGCCCACACCTCCTAATCCGGCAATAGCAACTTTTTTGGGTCCGTCTGGCATAGCTATTAGATCCTCCAGGTGGCGAATTTCACTCTGGCGCCCGACGAAACGCAGGTTGCGCTCGAATGGAATCATTAAGTGGCGCTTTGCGCTCGCATCTATTGTAATGTTAGTTAGATACCGACGGTGGTTAGGCCAGGCACCCGGCTCAAGTTTAGACAGTTGGCTTACCTCCGCCGTTTGCAGGGACCCAGTACTCCAAGAAAGCTTTCGCCGCCGAAGCTCCAGTACCTGCTGCATATGGTTGCCATTCCTTGTTTTTGTGACTATCTGCGTAGTCACAGACCCCCTTTATAACGATACATGGGACATTATCCCATACGCCGGGGCCCTCCATTTCAAACCCGATCACGCCCTCCCTTCTGACGATCTCGTCACGATGCTGTCCAGACATCATCACCGTATCCGCAGAAGCGACTGGTCCGATATAGATAGAGGGCTCGTGGATAGCTTCTTTCGAGAACTTCCGACATCGGATTGCATGAGCGTTGCTGCATCTAAGTTCATCGCAGCTCTCTCCTAAGGCCTCCTTACAAATCTGGTCAGGCGAGCTACTGATTACACAGGAGCAGGCATAATCAGTAGAAGAAACATGAGAGTAGTGCTTATGAAGATAGGCCGCATTGAACAGATTATCGTTGACTCTCGGATGCTGCCATTTAGTCCCCGTCTGTTGAAGCGTCTGAAGATGTCGCTGCGTCTGAGCCTGGAATTCAGTGCGTGCATTATCCGCACGAAGACCGTTGAGAAGCGTCCAAATCTTCCGACCCGGTCTACGCAGCGTATCCTGAACCTGGACGTCCGTCTTCCGCTGAAAGCCACCCGGGTACTGCCTCCCAAAGTCATATTCAATGACCGAGTCGCTGATAACCACATCGCCCAGGAAGATCTCTGGGTATTCTGGTGGCGACGGACCGCCTCCGCATATACCAACAACCAGCGCGAGCTCGATGCCCGTGTAGCTGATCAGCAGGCTGGAGGTAACGCCCGCAGCGCTTCCTTTGCCCTTCCCTGGCATATAGCATAGGACCACGTTATGTTTTCCGATTCTTCCGTTAATGTATACATTCATGTCACCTTGCTGCTTGCCATAGAACTTTCCTAGCCTATCATACTTCTCATCAAACACGGCTTCCACAGCATCAGCCTCTATAGGTAGAGCGCAGATGATGGCGATGGTGAATTCTTTGCGGGTTTTGGGGCGCATTTTCTTTGGAACAGCCCACGAGCCAGGTAGTATAAACAGTGCTGAAAAGTAATGATAACAGCGCCTAAAGACAGAGGGGCAGAGACAGAGTTGAAGTTGTGGGCGCTTAGGCGCCTCCGGCGCTCACAGCCTCACGCTCGTGCTTACTAACATAGCTAATAATAGCCACTCATAAGGCTCTCTTCAATAGAATCATGCTTCTGTGTAACATTCGAGATGCCATCGAAATTTGTCGCTCGCGGTGACACACATTATCTGCGATGTAGGCAATATATGTATAACCGGGTCCGACTCCAACAAACAAGCCCGGTGATAATACGCTGGAAAATGCCAGCTAGATCCCCGTTTCCTGAGCGTCACATAAATAATCCGACGGCCAGGGTCGTATTTGCTCCCCCGATTGAGTTTATCAAAGTCGTACAGAGGGCTGACAAACATCAGCGCGCGATTTCTTTTCCCAATCCAGGCTAGCGTACCGAGCCTGTTCGCTCAGACAGTATGCCCAAGTTCTGCTCAAATATGGTTTATTCTGTTCAGAGAAGTGTCTCCTTCCCATGCATCGCCCTCCAGGCCATGCGCCGGCAGCTCCCAGTTTGTACAGAAATGTGGCCAAGGGTGGTCGGTCCTCTGGACGGACGAAGAAAGATGATCCGGTGTACCTCATGTGCCGAACGACACATCAAAGTGTGCTACAAAATATCTTCTCCAGACTCCCTGCCACTGATCATTATGTAGTGCGAAGGGGGATCTCCCTGCACGTACTGTTTACGACGGAAGAGAAGATGCGTCCTACAGCAACAAACCGACAAACGCACGGTCACCTTCGTCCTCGAAGACCCGAAAAACAATACCCCCACCAACAAGAACACTGCCATCTCGCCGATAAGCAGCCATAACCCCGATGTTCGTCTTCTCATCGCCATCGGAAAATCATCCGGTTCTCTGTTTCTTGACTACTTTGCTCTATTCGTTCACCAACACATGTCGCTGGCTGGATTCCCTTCGTTACTTCCGGATCTATTACCGCTGATTATCAGATCCGCAGCCCTTGATAACGCTATCAGGGCCGTTGGCGCTTTGCACGCGAGCCGGTGGGGGACGCTATATATCGGAGACAGAGAGGTTTACCCCCGTGTAGTGGCAATACGCTGTTATCAGAGAGCCGTCAATGCCCTACAGGCTTCTTTACATGATGAAGCGCTAGTGTGGGGAGAAGATGTACTGTGGGCCACGTTTCTGTTGGGGGTATTCGAGGTATATAAATCCATCTCCTATCAAATTGCCCTCATTCAACCTTGGTTTTTCTAGGCTGACACTTGGGCACTCGCTTTCTTTCAGCTTCTCTCCGACGCGTCCGGCGAAGGCTATGTCAAACACGTGCGGTACGGGACTGCAAAACTGCTTCAGTTGGGAGGCACAAACCAGCCAATGTCGCCGCTCCGACGGGCGTTCTGTGACATTTTTCGAATCCTCGAAGCGAGTCGTGCTCTTCTGTACAGCGAAAGAATTCAGGTTTGGTTGGGTAATGGGACAGCGAGTGTACAGTCTATGGGCGAGGGGATCGAGTGGAGGTCTCACAAACTTCCTCAGGAATGGAAGCCCTGGTCCGCGTACGGTGCGATCAGCAAGACGTACTACCAGATGCAGTGTACAGATTGAGTCTAGATTGAACATGGAGACGGGACTTAGAATGCCATATTAAGTTGCCATTTGCTTCCCTCTGCTTAGCCTTGCTCTGCTATAAACGGGGTACAAACATATAAGCACACGACCAAGATAGCATCACAAATCCCATCCCTTCCTTGCTGACTCCTTTGCCCCCAAGGCTATACTCAAACTATCCTCAGACTTGAACATCCTTCCCCTGCGGGGCGCCCTCGACAAGCCCAGTTTCAGCCTTCTTGAACTGCCTAGTCCTCACCTTCCTCTCAAAGAGGATATCCAGCTCCGCGTAGGACCGTCCCTTGGGCTCGGGGAGACGGAAGAATGACCAGGTAAGACAGCAGATGCAGAGCGCGCCCCAGAAGAAGCCCGATCTGCCGCGCCAGTTCCATGCATCAACGTTCAACATGTAGGGGATGATGATACCGGTAACCAGGTTCAGGATGTTGTACGTGTTTCGGGCCAGGACGACGGTCTTGGTGCGGAGACGCGAAGAGGGCATCTCGGAGACGAGCGAGAAGCAAACGGGGCCGACGGTCGAGTCGTAGATGAATGTGTAGACCAGGAGGAGCGATCCGGTTGCCCAGGATAGGGCGGAGGTGGAAGTGGGGATCGAGATGAAGCCCATGACCATCAGGACAGAGGCAAGGACGGCGAGGCCGCCGACGTACAGCGTGCGACGACCGAAGTACGTCATCATGGTCCATGAGGCAAAGGTTCCCACGACTCCGATCGCATACTGGATGAGCGACATGGTGAAGGACATGGAGACGTCGAGACCTGCGCGCTGGTAGAAGACGGTTGAGTATCCCATCAGTCCAGACCCGCACAGACTCTGCGCGGCCCACACGCAGCAGGCAATCTCCGTGCGACGAAGGTCAACTCCACGGAAGCAGTCAATGTACGAAGTTCCGGTCTGTTGCTGTTGCTCGAGGGCGTTGGTATACTGAATCATCGCGACGGTTTCATGGGGGTTGAAGTGGGGGGAGTTGTTATCCGCGAGGCGCTTGAGCGAATCAATTGCGTCTTCCTGGCGGTCCTTGCGAATGAGCCACCAGGGACTCTCGGGGGCAAAGAAGACGCCGATGAAAATGGGGACAGGCCAGACCCATTGGATGGCGAAAGGAATTCTGTAGGCCCACTGGTCAGTGCGCGTCTGGAGACCCTTGAGGATTCCAGAGGCGATCAGCTGGCCGAGCACCCAGCAGAGGTTGACGTAGGTGGTGAGGTATGCGCGGAGCGAGACCGGGCACACTTCGGAGGCGTAGGTCACGGTCAAGGTCTGGTAGACTCCGAGGGGAATACCCATGAAGAGCTCGCCAACCACGAGGACCTGGACGTTTGGCGCGAAGAAGAGGATGAAAACGAAGCCGACGGTAGCAGCCAGACAGGCCATGAGGGTGCGGCGATATCCGAAGCGCTCCGAGACAATACCGTTCAGGAACAGACCGATAATCTGACCGCAGCTCATTGCATTGGTCATACCCGCCTGCCATTTGGCTTCAAGACCGTATGTCCCGTCGGACATGAGCTGACCATATTTCTGGTTGAATGCGGGGTAGGCAAAGAAAGAACCGATGAGGACGACATCATATCCCTCCATGATGATGGCGCAGGACATGAGGATGGACCACGCGACAGCTTTGCGATAGGTCTTCAAGGCCTCCCAGGGGGTCATGTTGTGCTCTTTGTCGAGGGCCGCCTGTGCCTCGGTGCTGGCGACGAGGCCCGAGGTATGGGGAGTCTCGTCATGGTGAATAGCTGCCGACTTTTCGGTCTCCATTGCGCGGGTAGGGAGTCAAGTTCAAGGACGATTGCGAGGTGGAGAGTCGAACCCATCGCAGAATTTCTCGGGTTTATATAGACGGGTCGGCAGCGTGGCCCGTGGCGTGGTGCAGACAAAGGTAGTCGGTCCAGACGCCAATTGCGGGCAGATGTCGGGGAAGCTTTCTTGACTTTTCGTCTAGTCTGGAGTTAATCCCCGGATTCTGCTGGAACGCGGAGGGCAAAAACTGGCAGGGTCGCTCAAGCGAGATGAACCGAGGCCGATGATTGGTCCGATGTCGGCCCGACTGTGGCGGACTGCTCCTGAAGGACGCCCTAACGCACCCCCCACTTTAGTTGGGTTCGTCTGATCAGGAGGGCTGCGACTGAATCTCCGAGTGGCTTGGAGTCGGTCCGACATTGAGCCAATGTCACCCTGATGCGACGCTGCCGAGTCGACCTCGACCGAGCCCAATATATAAATCCGCCAACAAAGTCCCCAAGGGTCAGTCGGACCATCCCTCCTCACCTTCTTGCCCGTGACCATGGCTTCCCCCGTCGAGAAGTGGTGGAAGAATTCCATCGTTTACCAGATTTATCCTGCCAGTTTCAAAGATTCCAACGGCGATGGCATTGGCGACATTCCCGGCATCATCTCCCAACTGGACTACATCGCCAGCTTGGGAGTAGATGTTGTCTGGATCTGCCCCATGTACGATAGTCCTCAACATGACATGGGCTACGATATTTCAGACTATGAAAAGGTCTATCCTCCATACGGCACGGTCGCGGACATGGAAACACTGATCAAAGCATGTCACGATCGAGGCCTCCGAATCATCCTTGACCTGGTGGTCAACCACACCTCTAATGAACACCAGTGGTTCAAAGACTCACGCGCCTCCAAGACATCTCCAAAGCGCGACTGGTATATCTGGCGACCAGCCAAATACGACGAGTACGGAAACCGCAAGCCCCCAAACAACTGGCGCGCCGTGTTTGGAGGCAGCGCGTGGGAATGGGACGAGGCAACACAGGAATACTATCTACACTTGTTCTGTGTAGAGCAGCCCGACCTCAACTGGGAGAATCCCGAAGTACGGCAGGCTGTCTACACCTCCGCCATGGAGTTTTGGCTGCAGAAGGGTGTTGATGGCTTCAGAGTTGACACTGTTAACATGTACAGCAAAGATCCAGCGTACCCAGACGCTCCCGTCACCAGCCCACAATCAGACACCCAAGTTGCCTTTTCCTTGTTCTGCAACGGGCCCCGTATCCATGAGCACATCAGGGAAATGAACGCCGTTCTTACCAAGTACGACGCTATGACTGTGGGAGAACTTGCACAGACACCTACGATGGAAGGTGTCCTCCGCTACGTTTCGGCCGCCGAGAAGCAGCTCAACATGGTCTTCTCGTTCGACGTGGTCGACCTTGGCATGGGGAAGGACTACAAGTTCCTGACCAAGGTGCGAGACTGGAAGTTGCCTGAACTCAAGGTCGCGTTTCAGCGCACGCAGAACATCGTCAATGGCACCGACGGCTGGACCACGGTGTTTTTGGAGAACCACGACCAGGCCCGCTCGATTTCTCGATTCGGCTCAGACAAAACTCCCGAGCTCCGTGACGCCTCAGCCAAAATGCTCGCTGTGATGCAAGGTACTCTGTCTGGCACGCAGTTCGTATACCAGGGACAGGAAATCGGCATGGTCAACGCTCCGGCAGACTGGGGCTTTGAGGAGTACAAGGACGTCGACAGCACCAACTACTACCACATGGTGCGTGAGTTGACCAACAACAACCCCGAAGACATGAAGACAGCAATGCAGGCCATGCAGCATCTTGCTCGGGATCACGCTCGACTTCCGATGCAGTGGTCCGCAGAGCCCAATGCGGGCTTCTCGGCTGCATCAGCAAAGCCCTGGATGCGTGCTCATGACAACCATACAGAGATCAATGTGCAGGCACAGGAGGGTAACCCAAATTCAGTCTTAGCTTTCTGGAAGAAGATGATGCGACTGCGCAAGGAGTATGCGGATGTTTTGGTGTTTGGCGTCTTCGACCTCTTGGATGAGCAGAATGGGGAGGTGTTTAGCTACCTGAAGACATCCAAGGATCGCTCGGTTTTCGTAGCTCTGAATTTTACAGAGACAGCACAGCCGGTTGGTCAGCCGGAGGTGTTGCAAGGGAAGGAGTTGAAGCTGCTGGTCACCAGTGCCGGCGAGGATAGTGCGGCGGAGCTCAAGCCGTTTGAGGGAAGGATTTACGAGGTGTTGGCGTAAGCGCTCTATAGCTCATCCAACCAGTGGCGGCGCACAATCCCAACTGAGATTAGCACGTTTCATCCCACGGGCGCCAGATCCAAAGTAGAGTAGTGCATCCACAAAGAGCATAGCGTCCCCCCCGCATTTTAAATGTTCTCACTCGGCTTCCCCAGTCTCATTGTTTTTCTTCCCGTCCAGCGTCGCAATGGAACCACGCCGCAAGCACCAAGTCTCAAAGGCCTGCGACCCCTGTAGGCGGCGCAAGGTTCGCTGCAACGGCCAGCAGCGCTGTCAGCAATGCGAACACCTGGGGTTGCACTGTACCTATACCGACAACCAGAATGCCCGATCACGCAAGAATGCTCTGCGTCGGGGCACCCTCATCTCGGCTTACAAACTCCCATCAGCAACAACTCTCGCTCAGAATATAGGGCCCGCATCGCCTCCGGATCTATCGGTTCCCCTGTCGACTGCGTATCTTCATAGCCTCATCCCAAAGTACATGGCGTATGTGTACCCCTTCAACCCGATAATGACCGATGAGGAGATTCGAGATTCCATCCGAAAGATGGACGCGGATAGAGATCACGCTGCCTTTATCCACGTCTTCACCGGTGTGACCGTTGATCTCACGCAGTCGAATCTCGCAGCGTCGCAGGTTTCTGAGCAGATCCATGAACTCACCCGTCGAGCGATCGAGCTCCGTACGCCGTTTGTGCCCGGAGTCCGCCCGTCAATTCTGCGGGCCATCACCAGTATATATATTCAAATGTGCTACATGAGCTTGGGCCAGCACGACCTAGGCTTCTTCTACCTCCGAGAAGCCTTGAGCATGATCCACCTTCTTCGCATCGAAGACAAGGCTCTGATGGCGACTCTTGATCTCGCTGAGCGATCCCGCCGTCAACGGCTCTACTGGCTCTGCTTCATCCACGAGCGGTTCATCTCCATCTCCCACTTCTCTCCTGCCACTCTCTCCTCCTTCACGCAGTTCCCCGAGGAAGATCCCGGTCTGGATCCGCACATCTCGCAAGGCTGGACACAGATCATCAAGACCTTCCTCCTCCTTGAACCTACCTTTATCAACTTGTGGATCGGGGACCGTGCCCAAGTGACCTCCGCCTGGGTCGAGCAGAAACACCGCGAGCTCGCAGACGATCTGTGGGAACTCGAAGTCTCAATGCTATCTGACCTACAACAAGCGGACCTGGTTATAACCCGACAGTGGATGCGCACATTGCTCTGGCAAATGGCCATGTCGAACTGCCTTCTTTCCTCGCACGCGCCCTGCCCGTCCCTGTCGCTCGAAATGCCGCTCGGGCTGTCCGAACAGCTCCGCCAGTTCCTTACTCGGATATCGCAGAATACACTCCAGGTGCACGGATCGTCGATTCTGAGCAAGCTGCTGGAGATTCTCAATACGATCGCAGATGTTGTCCTTCACGGGCCTGCAGTGACGGCGGAGGAAACGACGAGCCGAATCGACGACATACTATTCATGAAGGAGGTAATATTTTCGTTTCGGAATTTGCAGCAGGTGTCGAAAGTTATTCTGACGGAGAAGCTGGCGATGATTTCGGAGCGGTTTTCACATATCGATGGGGTCTGGCAGCTGGTTTAGGAGTCGAGTCAGTTTGTTTTGATTCTGGCACGCGACTGTTCTGGGTGCCTTGCAGCCTGAATCTGGTAAGTGTTGGTGCCTGAGCCTAACCGTTTCTGGCTTGGCAACTGTTCCCTCGACTATTGACAAGGAGGCCGCGATCGCTCCTGCCTCTCCAACACGTGCGTCCTTTGAGCATCCTCGTCTCTCACTCTCCTCTTACCTCTTTTTTCCAATTTCCTAGCTTGTCACTCGAGCACTTTCCACTTTGCGGCCATTTCTGTGGACCGCCTCAGCACACCTTTCATGTGTGCCTCTGTCCCCGCACCAGAGCTGCGCGTTCAAAATGACGTCATTTCTCCGGATCTCTTGAGCGCAGCCTGTCTCATCCAGGTACCAGCACCGCCTTGCGGATGGCTTTAGGCCTGATGTTGACACCTTCAGCGCGTCTATAGGGGATATCGTGCTCGTCGAGAGTTAGAAGGACGGCAGCTGAGTGCCACGAATCGCTGGGTTCATGTACGTGCTTACTGAATTATCGATCGACTTGCGAGGAGCTGACCGATGGATACCCCCGCTAGGCCGTCGAGGAATCACAATGGCAGCAGCGACAACGCTCTGCAACCATCCCCTCTAACTCCTCCGTCGTTCAAGCCCACCGAAATTGGTCCCAAGCTGTTCGCGTCGCGAAGCTCGCCCGTGGCGATGGCCACATCAAGAAATCGCAACACCGGCAGAGCGAGCCGCTGCCGGAGATGACCGGGAAGACAATGGATTTACAATATTTTCTGGAGATGGTAGATCTCAAGCATCGGCATGGCAGCAACCTCCGCAAATACCACGAGTATTGGAAAACAACGGACTGCAAGGAGAACTTCTTCTACTGGCTTGATCACGGCGCCGGTAAAGACCTCGAACTCCCGGCGTGTCCCCGTGAACAGCTTGGGCGCGAACAAGTACGGTACCTATCCCGCGAGGAGCGCGTCAAATACCTGGTTACGATAGATCGCATGGGAAGGTTTCGCTGGGTGAAGGATAACAAGTTAATATGGACAAATAATACGCACTACATGGACAGTGAGGATGGCATCATCCCTAAACAGAATGGAGATCATATGGAAAGCGGAACGTCTGCTCCTGTACGCCGGGCTAGACGGCCTTCAGAGTCGTCTCAAGCATCCTCGCTGGACGAGGACAGGCTGGATCAAGGACCACAAGCGGAAACCGGAGCTAAGAACTTTGTGCATCGCAGACGAAATATCTTCAAGCGCCTGAAGGACAGAGTCTTCCTCAAAGACGACTGGTGGATCTTTGTAAGTTCGCTTGCGAATTCTCTGAATTGCACTGACCAGCCTCGCTAGGTTGCGGATCCCTCTTATCGGCTGTACGTCGGAATTAAGAAACGAGGATCCTTTCAACATTCATCATTCCTACGTGGTGGCCGAATAGGAGCAGCTGGTCTGATTAAGATCCGGCACGGCAAGCTCCGCGATCTTGCTCCATTAAGGTGAGTGCTTCTAATCGAGTCAGCAGTAGGATCTGCTAACACGCTCAGTGGTCACTACCGTCCTCCTTCGGCCAATTTTCATGCGTTCGTACATGCTCTACGTGAACAAGGCGCCGACCTGTCGCGTGTGTCAATAACGAAATTGTATGCGAGTCTCGTCGGGATCGAAGGGTACTTCGGAGCTAAGCAGAACGTGCACCGAGCTCGGGAGAAAATCGAACACAAGATAGAGAAGCAACCACGCTGATTTGTAATATTGAGGGGCATCAACACGGAGAGGATGATGGCAGATGCACTCATATCGTCGGATGCTGTTCATCCGCGCCTCGTGAAGACGTGATTTCTGTATGTCTGGCATCACTAAATCCGCCGATCACACCATCGAGTGGGAACATTGATGGAGAGTTGGAGAAACCTCCGAGTACAAAAGGACGGGTGCCCGTCAATGCCCCTCATCACCTTTGCGCTCAACCACCGATTCCGAAATGCCGACCGAATTCATTAGTCTTACGTTTCCGACACCGTCGACGGAACTCAACCCGATCCCCAATGCGGCAATTGATACCGAGTTCCTGACGCGCTATGCCCGCAACCTCGACGACTATGAGTATAATTATACACTCGTCCCGTACGACTCCTCTTACTTCGACCCATTCACCGTTGGCGCGACCATCGCTGCTGTCACAAAGAAACTCAAGGTTATTATCGCTCTGCGACCAAATACTTTGTACCCCACGGTGGCCGCCAAAGCTCTTGCGACCTTAGATCAGTTGAGCTCTGGCCGCGCTGTCGTCCACTTTATTGCCGGGGGCAGTGATGCTGAACAGGCCAAAGAAGGCGACTTTCTCAACAAGCAGGAACGCTATGCACGACTAGAAGACTACATCAAAATCCTGCGCCGGGCATGGGAATCTGCTGACCCGTTCGACTGGGATAGCCCATACTACAAATTCACCCAGTTCAGCAACCGTGTCCGCCCCGTCAATGGCACGATCCCTGTTTCCGTTGGTGGCTCCTCTGACGATGCTTACCGGGTCGGTGGCTCACTGGCCGATATTTTCGGTCTTTGGGGTGAGCCGCTGAAGGAGACCAAGGAGCAGATTGATCGCATCTATGCCGAAGCTGAGAAAGCCGGCCGCACAGATAGACCCCGTATTTGGGTCACATTCCGCCCTATCATCGCGGAGACCGACGAGCTGGCTTGGGCTAAGGCGCACCGCACTCTAGAGGCTCTGCAATCAAACCGGGCCGCCGGGCAAGGCCATGCTCCTGCGAACGCGCCACCCCCACAAAATGTCGGTTCACAGCGATTGCTCGACATCGCATCCCGTGGAGAGGTACAGGACCGCGCGCTGTGGTACCCAACTGTCACCGCGACCAACGCACGCGGCGCATCCACTGCGCTTGTCGGCTCGCCGGCGACAATCTCCGACTCAATTCTCGACTATGTTGATCTGGGCGCGGAGCTGATTTCCATCCGAGGTTATGACAACCTCTCCGATGCGATCGACTATGGTCGATATGTGCTGCCACGTGTTCGTGATGAGCTGGCAAAGCGCAACAGCTGAGCGCACTTAGTACATATCCTCTACGTCAATACCATATTACCCTATTTGATTCACGTACCTTATTTGGCCTTCCATACTGTAGCGCCGATATATATAACCACAGACTTTGTCGAGCAAGTCAGTAGAGGCTGACGGCAACCTGTCCAGAGTGCATAGCAGAACTCCAGTAATAATCCAGTCACCGCAAAACAAATCGGTGTAGAATCTGCAGTAGCGTCAGGTCTATTGCCTGCAATGAACCGCACTTTGATCTTGCCTACTCATTTATTCTCGGGAACTGGTGACGATATCCTCGGAGCCTCCACCACTTATGTTTTCCTTCCACCATGCAGCTATGCCTCGGCGCTGCTTTGCTTCGTACCGCAGCCTTAACTACCTACACAGGATACAAAGTAAAAAGTACACTGCAATACGATGTATGACAGTCCGCTCCGTTGTATGGATTCCCCACATGGTTGCCAATGCAAGCTAATATTTAGCAGTTTGTCTATTTGAACAAGGTATGTGATTATGCAGCTGCCGACAGCAAGTCATGCTGGGGAGCTCACCCTTGTCCATCGATCTTTCCGCTGAGGCCGAATCGTGGAGTCGACGTGTACGGTTCATTTCAATTCCGTTCCAACTTCTTAACGATGAACGTGTTGGCGACAGCCACAGCCGTCCTCGATCGATATGACCTCTTCTACTGAATGCAGGACCCCACATCCCGAGCAGGGTCAGTACTAGTAAGGGAAACAGCGCAATCTAGGAAGCGGAGTATGTATACTCCTTAGAGGCCTGGTTCTTGTAAGGATTGGCCGATCTGCATCATAGAGCTTTGGTTGAACCATGGACGTGGTGTACTCCCGACAACTCGGAACGCCCGGAGGTTCGATCTACCCTCGTCATTGACCCTGGACATTGGCGGACGGGCCGTCATTCTGTCCATAAAATTTTCCACGGCAAATATAAAGCAAGTGCCATCCTCGAAGCATTGTCCTACTATCTAACAGTTTGTTTTAGCTGCAACTCAATTCATCCTTGTTATATTTCCACTCCCGCGCCGGTAAGTTTTCCCTACCCTTCCACCCGACGCTACCAGTGGCTATACTCTGAAAGCTTACGCTCAATACCCTTGCACTAGCAAAATGAAACTCGGAGTTCTAGTCTCAGTCCTTGGCCTTGCTGCCCTTGCCGTTGCACAGTGTACGTTTCCCCAAGGCTCGCTCGAAGAACGGTCTCTCCTGGGGTTGGAAACTAACTAACCCTGCTTTCTCTGCATTGTTTAGACGACAGTCCCTGTGGGAGTGCCAGAACCTGCATCTCAAATTGTCCGCACAAGGATTTCTTTCCGATGATTGATTCGTGTGAGATAGATGACGATGGAAACCCCGACTGCTATGTCAATTTCTACTGTGCTTAGCGGGACTTACCAGGTGTACATTAGCATAAAATAATCTTTGTCATTCGTGAAATGAATTCATCTGGAAATAACTACGGAGGTCCCGTATTATTCGTGATATCAAATCGATTAAGTGTCGGGATTTAGTGTATTCTTCCCAAATGAGCACGCCTCGTATACCGGAACGCATAATAGCAGGCTATATTCCCCACAGCCTGTAGTAATGAGTGCCACTCACTTTATAGAACTGGATATCAAAAAGAAGGGGTTAAAGGTAACCTATAGTCGTTACCATATAACTAGTTTATTGATATTTGGCCTGAGTCTTTTCACCCTGTGGGCATGTATTGCTACGACCGAAAATACTATGCAGATATGTATTGATAACGTAATTCCCGGCCATTCCGGCCACCCCGGTCGATCCGGCCACCCATCCAAAATTCCACGCGTTAAATTAATGTAACTATTCAAACAACCACAATACCACGAAAACCGCGTTAATCTTGTCAAAACTTGGTGGAACAAGAGGGGAGAATCTAGCTTGTAATACAAGCTTTAAAAAAATATAAAATTCCTAGTGTTTGTTAAGCGGCGGAGGTTTTTAATATGCTATGCTCTACACTCCAGGATTGTATAAAGGGATAAGTTTCTTAACCAGAACTTCGCAACAAGTTATTCAGACTCTCTTAAACTTAAAAGGAGTTATTAGTTAAATAAATATTATTAAGAGATTAACATGGAGTTGCTCCTAGAGTCTCTCATGTATAGTAAATAGCAAATATTTTGCTTTAACAAGATATGGCAACCCCCCCGCGGACAGTTAGAAAGAACTAGCCCATAGTATTTCTTAACTAGTATAAAGCAATTAAAAGCTGCTTTGCAAGATAATATAACTACCAGAGAGCTCTCTGCGAGGATCCTAGGGCAATATAGTAGTAATTTAACCAGTTAAAAGAGGTTTAAGACAAGCATGGTATTCTAGATAAGGATATCTATAATTTTAATAAGACTGGCTTTGCTATAAAACTAATTATAACTATAAGAGTTATTACCAGGGCTAAGATAATTAGAAAGCCTTAACTTATACAGCCAGGCTAACAAGAATAGGTTACTATAATTAAATATATTAGTTTAAGGGGATTCAGCGTTCCACCCTGCATTATCTTTAAAAGAAAGGTTTATATACAGGGATAGTTCAAGGAACTTAACCTACCAGGTAATTAGAGGATTAAATTAAGTGTAAATAGTTAGACTACTAATAAAATAGGCCTCCAGTAGCTTAAGAATTACTTTATTCCTGTAATAACTGCGCGATTAATTGGTTAATATTAATTATTAGTCCTTAACAGGCATGGGAGCCACCTTATACCTTAATTTAACAAGCTCTGCGAGGATAATAATATTATTCCTATTTACATGCCTTCTTATTTATTTTATTTCTTGTAACCACTAGATATTAGTTACTTTGGTCTATTAAAGCGCTTATATAAAGGCCTTGTTAAGGCAAAGATATAGTTAGGATTTAGCTATATTAACAAGCATAACTTCTTAAAGGCCTATCCTGCGGCCCGCAAGGAAGTATTTATAGTTTAGAATATTTAAAGTGGCTTCCATGCAGCTAGAATAGAGCCTTTTAACCCTTAAAAGGTTTTTAAAAGGTTTAATATTATACTAAAGACTCTAACACCCCCCCCAAGCCATAGAGGCAACTTAATAAGCTTTTCTATGCTTAGTATACCTTATATAGTGCAGTAACTATATAAAAAAGTCTTGTTAGTTAAGAAAATAATTAATAGGGGTCCTTAAGGCTCTATATAACACTCATAGCAAGCGCTAGATAAACTTATAAAGGTGTCACGGCGGCCGCCTTAACGATAAGGCAGCGACAGCGCCCCGAAAGGTTACCGATGGACGCCTGACTTCGGTAA
>JAMAHF010000096.1:0-134730 GCA_023627405.1 Penicillium sp. S1316
GGGGGGGTACACGTGAGCTCCATATTAGGAATAGCATCATGTATGTATTGAAGGTATAATTAAGCTGCCTGCGACCCGTTGACTTGTCAGATCATAATTTTCAATTCGATATTGTGTTGCCCGCTCTGGTATAACCGATTCTCAGATTACCGATTGACCGCAATGGGCGACCCTCTCTCGATTGCATCCGGCGTTGCCGGACTCTTGTCCCTAGGTATCCAGGTCTCCGAGTCACTTACTCAAGTATTATTAGGCCATCAAGGGTCGAAGCAAGGATGTTGAGCGCGCGATGACAAAGCTAAAGACCTTGGTAAATACGCTCAAGGCAATTGATTCTGGGGCCCAATATTGCAAAAACTGTCCTGGCGAGGCGGATATACGCCAAACAATTTGCACCTCAGTGGAGAGCTGCGAGGAGATTATTGTAGAACTACAGAGTGAATGGGAGAAATTCAATACAAGTTGGTCAGACACCAGTTCCCGGGGGAAATTCTGAACGAGTTGTCGCCGGGCGATTTACCCGCTTCGTCAAAGTACTCTCTAGAAACTCGATGAAGATATTACTGAATTGATACTGCATCTATCGCTGGCTATGGATGCTTTACATTCAAAGCACGAAAGCTCATTTCAGACCGACTTCCACTAGTTAAAGGCCATTCTTCACGAAATAAGAACGGATCAGGTGTCAGTAATGATCCGCGACTGGTTCAAAGCTCCCGACGTTTCAGGGATCCACAACACAAACAGAAGTAAACAGCACTACTGCACGGCCAAGTGTTTAATTAGAGGAAGCGCTTTCCAAGAGTGGTTGACGGATCAGAACTCGTTCTTTTGGTTGAATGGCTTTGCCGGGTGCGGCAAGCCAGTCCTCTGCTCGACTGCGATTCAGCACACAATGCGTCAGAGATGGCATAACCCCGCGGAAGTTGGAATTTCATTCTTCTTCTTCACATTTGATGACGAGTCAAAACAGGATGCCTCGATAATGTTACATGCATTGTTACTTCAGCTGTCAGAGCAACATCCAAAATGCCATGCGAGGCTTGTTCGACTCCAATCAGCTGGCCAAACTCCCGGGCCAGCCAAATTGTCCGCATCGCGCATTATTCTGTGCAAGAGTACCTTATGTCAACACGCATAAAGGAGCGGGGGTCTACAGCCTTTGCACTGGATTCCCACATCTCGCATGCGGCTATAGCCAATATATGCCGGGATATCTCTTAGAGCCTCAGCTATTGAAGATACCTCTTGATGAGTCGCCAGCGCACGGCTTCCCATTCGCGTCTTATGCCGCCCAATTTTGGCACCACCATTATGCCAATGCGGGAAACGCAGGAGCTCAATGTGAGGCGACCGTTCTTACTCTGTTCAAAGCGTCGTCAGTTGCTTTTGAGACCTGGATTCGAATATTCGCTGTCGATAAGCCCTTCAGAGGATCTAAGTTCAATCTGCCTTCCAACAAAGTTGCGTCTCCTTTATACTATGCGTCCCTCCTCGGGCTCAACTTTGTCTTGGGTAGCATTTGTCTACCAAACATACATACTACCAGCAGCACCATCCGAGCCCGCATTGCTCCCGATGTCAACCAACGAGGTGGATATTACGGTACAGTGGCTCCTAAGCCAGCATGCCGACATCGACGCGCAAGGCGGCAAATTCGGTAATGCACTGCAGGCAGCATCTTCGCAAGGCCACACTACCGTGGTAGAGTTGCTCCTTGACAAGGGAGCGGACATTAACGCGCAATCAGGCTTCTTCGGCACCGCACTACACGCCGCGGCACATAACGGCCATATAGGCGTTGTACAGGTCCTTCTCCATCACGGCGCTGACCTAAATGCGGGCTACGGGGGGTTCTGTACTGCGCTCCAGGCAGCTTGCGCGGGGGGGAGGAGTCGATTGCTAAGCTCCTCCTTTCTAAGGGGGCAGATGTGCGTGTTCAAGGAGGAGACCTTGGAAATCCGTTACAGGCCGCAGCGTTACGCGGGCAGGAGGAAATCGTAAATGCCCTACTGGCCTACGGCTCTGATCCTACGATCCAAGGGGGCCAGTATGGTTGGCCTCTTCAGGCAGCAGCATTTGCTGGCAATGAGGCTGTGGTCAAAATATTACTCGACAGCGGTGCTGATATCAATGCGGAGGGTGGCCAGTATGGCAACGCGCTCCAAGCGGCGTTGTCTAGTGGGCAACGAGAAACGGCTCGCGTCCTGTTGCAACGGGGCGCCGATACCTTTCTCCAAGGGGGCCGATATGGGAATAGCTTGCAAGCAGCATGCTTGGGCGGCCTTTCGGATATGGTTGAGATGTTACTAGACAAGGGAATTGATGTTAATATCCAAGGAGGGAGATATGGCACTGCCATCCAGGGAGCGGCTGCTCGGGGCCACGAGGCAGTGATCAAACTTTTATTAAGCAGGAATGCTGATGTAGATACACAGGGCGGACGGTATGGTGGTGCACTTGAGGCTGCCAGGTCTACTAAGCATTGCGAAATCTTGCGGATCTTGCATGCTGCGTGAGATGTCTCAGGTGCCAAAATCTGATGGTGTTGCGTGATGACCGCAGTACCTTTGACACTTATTCACCCACTGATTCCAGAATGTCAGCCACGCGGAACAGCAATCCTCTAACTCCTGGGCACCTTGCCGATAAGGCGGCGACGGCGCCCCGACAGAGCGCCGGTAGTCGCCATGACGCTACGCGGTCGCCCGATCGATGCCCGACGCCTTTGTATTAGAGCCATTGGAATCGCTTGACGAATGGAGCTCCGAGGGATTCATTCTAATCAATTCAACCAAAGATTTTTCCTTCCTAATTAGAACGAAGCTGTAGTGTGGCCTCATCATTACTAACCTCCCGAAGCGGCGCCGATGTGGGTCCAATACATACCTACGGCTTACATACGGACGGCCACGACGAATCAGGGTAGTCGTGGTAGAATCAAACGTGTCGAGGTTCGAGCAAAATAAATAGATCTTTTGCTTCGTTTAGTAACCTTTGCTAGCGCTTAGCTTGTTACTTCGTAAAATAGTATTAAAATATCATATTTTAGACAATGCGAATTGTAGCGCTATCCCCTTCATAAAGAACAACTCTGACGTTGATTCAGGCACAGATGTGTGAGGAATGTAAATAGGACGAGCACTAGTCTTGAACAAGATATTGTGAGACAGCTCAAGTTGATTTCTTACCATACTTGACCGGTTTTGGAACTTAAGAGTTTCCTGGTGTTAGCCACATATAGACTATGTAGCCAAGCTTGGCACTTTGAGATATCAACAAGCTTAAGTGCAGGATATTTGAAGCTGATTTTGCAAACCACTGTAAAGTAATGGGACCTGAAATTAGGCGATAGATTCGCCCATTCTTCCTAGTAGCCGCAGAAAAGGACAAATAATCGGCTGATGACGGGGCAAATGCCAGACCCAGTGTGGGCATACAGGCATTGCTATCATAAGCTAGTGCGAACATTTATCGACCTGCGAGGTGAAACGAAAATCTATGTTGCAGTGGAGAACAATAAGTTTGCATCTACTGATCTAATCTTGAGCTGAGATTGGGTTGGGAAGAGGATTTTTGACCATGTTCCGCCTATAAGCTTTAAAGAAGCCTACTTCGTGTTGAGGTTGGAAAATGGGGGGACCAGAGCATCTCATCTCACCCAGAACCCCCTATTTATACGCATATACAAGGGAATCTCATTCCTCACTGCAGGCAGCAGCGCAGCAAGATCCTCCTGGGGAAAAAATCTGCTCCTGCCCTCACGCTTAGCGCCTCCATACATGGTCAACAGCGCAGGAGAAAGCGGATGGAACCGTTGCATCGGCCCAACATCTGTAAACCGTTGTAGTCCGGTAAATCCAATCGTCGGGTCGAAACTTAGGAGGACGACTTGCTGCTCCTGGGTCTTTGGATGTCTGACCGAGTAGATTATTGAGCGGTCGTCAACGACGACCTGCGGTATCTGTGTGTGGCCTAGTGGGGAGAGCACCTCGCGCAGCATGTTCGGCATGCCTTTGGATGATGGCCATTGGGTCGCGTGTGTGCATACGAATGGCGCTGGAAGAGGAGCCCGCGTTGCTGGTTGGTGCTCTTGTGGTTCCGTATCTACGTCTTGGCCCTCTCTCTCGGGTAGATACTCTTGTAGAGCGATTGTCCGAAGATACAAGGTGATATCCTCTGCTAAGGAGCCAGCAATCTTGTGTTGGTTGTTGACAAACTCAATATATGCTGGGGGATATGATTTATATGCAGAGGAAACCGTCATCGTTGACTCGAGCTCTTCGGACTCTCGCATATCAATCGTGTCCGGACACCCGAGCTGAAAGGGGAGGAGGCGGCGGTCTGCGAGCCGAACACTATTGCCATGCGCTGCCTCGTTTCCAATTTCAACAGAAAAAGTCACTTCCACGGCACCTTTTCTACTCCCGATCGGGGGGAACAGGTTGTCAGAATGGCCGTTGATCTCATCAGGAGCAGGAAGTGGATGCCGGAAACAGAGAGGTGGCACCCCTTTTCCTCTGGCCATGCCCTGCCGTCGATGACACTCAACTATGTAGGGCCTCTGAGTAAAGTAATCGCTTTCTAGAAAGATGTCAGGAGCGGGTGCCGATATCTGCGATCGCCAGACCCTTCGAGGTCTCGTTTCGCTCTGCCTGGTTGTTGGAGACAGTAACGTCCACGCATGTGAAGAGATATAGCTCTTATCCTCACTCACCATCTCTTCTTGTGGTACCAGAGCGTACAGATGCCCTTTGTAAAGCTTAAAGGACGCAAAAGTGGGATCATCCTCGTCCAGCCACGGCACGAGTCCGTCCAGGAGCAATGGGACTTGGGTTACCAGATCTCCAGTGTTCATGTCAATACAGTGGATCTCCCACTGCGGTAAGTCTTTCGCAAAGGATCCATAGTAACAATGCGACTCGTCATTCCGCACAAATAAGCCCGCTGTCGGGCTGTTGAGCTGGTGGCGAAAGAGGACCCTGGGTTTCTGGGTGCTGTCCACTGAGATCGAGAGGCTAACAAGCCATCTCTCTTTGACCTCTGATAGGTATATATCCATAGACAACACACCTTTGCCATAGAAGAGAAGCGTAATATCGTAGTCTCTAACGGTGGGGTTCTCAACAATATCAATGACCAGCTGAGCCATAGTGAGAACGCGCTCGATTGAAGCAAGTGAATGCACATGGAGAACGCGGATATCACCCCGCCAGAGATAAAACAGATACCCCTCGTTGTAGATAAAATGGTCTGCTTTGGCTAGAACAATGGCGGCATAGGGCCACCCAGCTGCGAATGCTCTAGTTGTGTCGTGGAAAGCCCCAATTGTTCTCCGGTAGCTGATCGGCCCGCCACCCTTGGCCAGCTTGCTGCCCCAACCGGTATGCGCTAGATCTTTCTGTGTACGATGGGCTAAGTATTTCTTGACGCGTATATAGGACTGGTATAACCTACCTCGAAAATTATCTGGGCGAGTGACTCTTTCCTCATCCGCACGTACAGCATTCGGCATGCTCGACTGAGATGAACATAGTCACGGTAACCAAGGCTCGACACCACTTTGCGCATTAATTCGAGAGGAAGAGTTAGAAGGGTATTCTTCTCAACTTCAGTATCTGGGCCTTCCCATGCCCGCTTGACTTGCTCATCTGTAAATAGCTTCTCAAGGTCAGACGACAGGGTCGCCGGTCCAGGATAATCGCCCACGGTTGGTTCCCCAGAGAGGCGCTTCATAATCACAAATCTTTCTTTATGACTCATTGTGGCGTTTAGATACAGTGCTACCTTCCACACATCGGTATTCTCTAATGGTCCGCGACTCCGCTGCTTCTCCAGGAGCAGGGAGATCGTCTGGAATCCAAACTTGCTGCACACGACTTTTATGGCAGATCCCGTGAGACAAACAAGGTCGCCCCTAAGGCGGATAAAGCTCTCTACAGCAGTCTGGTCGTATATCTCAAAGAATCGCGCCACTGCAGCGCCCGTAATTTCCAGCTTCACGGCCAACGGTGCCATCAGCAGAGTGAGCATTCCCAACCCTCGACTGGCAGCAGCAGCATCAGATATGGCCTGTGCAGTAACCCTGAGTGCTGGATCACCCGCTTGAGATTGGGAAAACCATTGCACGATGTCTGGATCCCCGTACAGCACAACCCTAGACGCTCCCTGCCACGTAAGCTTGATCTTTGGATGAGCCAACAATCGTTTTAGTAGAATTCTTTTGCTTCGTTGATTCGTAGCTGCTGCCGTGGCTATTTGATCGGTGAATTCTATGCCAGTAATGCTGTTTATATGTTCTAGGAACAGCCCGACAAGCGGTTCCGCATGCCTTTGATTGCTACACGCGGCCTCTATCACAGCTTCTGTCACTTCGATCTGGCCGTTACCATGCTCCAGAAACACTCGTCCAACGACCTGAGCGTCGAACGTTCGGCAAAGCTCGGTAAACGCATCTGCATCGACCAAAAGGTGGTTCTCTGGTAGGTCGAGTAGCATTTCCAGCATCTCCTCTCCCACAGCCTGATTCTGTCTAGCACCTACAGCCGTCTCCTTTTGGACCCGGATTTTGCGCGGAGTTGGGTGGAATAGCACTTTCAGCAACTTTTCAGCGTTCCTCCACTCCTTAATATTCATCTCCAGGAAGCTTGTGAGGAGTTGAGTGTGGTTAGCCTCCTTTTGATCCATCAGGAAGGCCATGATGTGCTGTCCGTGTCGGTGATTGTGCGACAATGCGGATACACCAGACTTTGTGAATTCAATCTGGTCGTTTCCACACCGGTCGGTCAGTAGCTTGATGACTTCAACATCGAAATATCTAATAAGTGCGGCAATGAAGTCCACCCCAATAAAGGAGTCGCGGTCCAATGTGTTCAGATACAGTTGGATGATTGTCTTTCCGTTCGTCCGGTTCTTAGCTGCAGCCCGGACCATATCTGCGACAAGAAACTTAAGATTGGATTGTTGTAGCAAGCGAGAGAGAATGGCCGTCCCACATCCACGATTCGCTGCTGCAGCATACACTACAGCTTCCGGTATTTGGAAGGAATTATTTTCTGATTCTGTCAGCAAGAGCGGCAGAATCTCGACACCGTTTTCCTCGTTTGATGCAGCTGCAACCCAGATTCTCTCGGTGAAAACACTCCCAGGTGCTCTTGCATTGGATAGAATAGTCATCACAGGTAGGTTTCCTCGTTTAGCAGCTTCCTGTAGCGGAGTCCCTGCATTGCTTGCTCTGAATTCGTCATCATGATAGTAGTGATTGTCCGGACGCTTGCCAATACAATCGAGGGCAAACCTCGCAACCTCTTCGATCCCCCACCGCGCCGCGACGTGGAAGACGGAGAAGCCATCTGGGACGCCACTGAATATTCGCATTCTCCTATACAGTGACAGCCAGTTGTCGCGCTCCTTCGAGGTCAATTCAAAGAAAGTTTCCTGCTCTGTTGCAATCGTGAAGGCCTTCTTTGCGAGAGCAGCGTGCTCCGGCCAGTGCAGCACTGCGTAATTCATGAAGGCGTCCTTTGCAGAGTTCGCAACCAGGTGACTGATGCATCTCGAGGCCAACGTCGCATGAACTTTCAGCACATCCAGCAGCGTGCCATCTCTCGCGCTAAGGAGGAAGTCTTTGACGGACTTATGCAAGAGTCGCACAATCCCGTTCTCGACCACAATCATCAGCCGGCACATCTCGATATCCTCTCTCGTAAACGCGATCCGGCTCTCGTCGTCTTCATCGTTGTATCGCTCGCATGCATCTGCCAGCTCGGCCACGGTGAGAGCGCGCCGCGAGGTGGCGATGAAGCTGAGCATTTGTAAAATCGACTCGTTTTCCTCGTCATTGTCAAACGCTGTATCCAGCAGATTCTTGTATAGAGAGTGCAGTCCCTGAGGTAGCGCGTTTAGACGCTTGATGACATCTCGAGACCGCACAAGGATGAGCTCCGTGCATGCGATACCGACCCATAAGAAGGTCCCTTGCGCTTTCTCCTGGAGAATCCTGGAGACTTCTGTGATCACGCTTTCCGGGTATCTGTTCTTCTTGCTGATTTCCCCTAGCCGCCTGTTGATGAACATCTGAAGATCTCGTGCGACTTTGGGATACGACGCTAGGTCCTTCTGCGAGTACTCGCCCAGATAACGCCCGATTTCAGGGTATGGGCGGCTCGTGATTAAGAAATGGATGCCACAGTTGCTGTTTCTTTCGCTGTCGAATGTCTGGCTGATCTGGGCTAACAACATAACCTGAGATTCCAGTTCGCACTCGTCCAGTGCGTCGATAAGGAGATACTTTTCACCACTCGAGCTGTCACGGCCGATTTGTAGGAGTGCATTCCAAAGCGCATCGAATGATGTGAAGAGCTTGTCGCCTCGTTCTTCATACTTGGAATAAACGAATCTGATAAGCTCCGGCCGCTGCTGGATGAGCTGGTATAGCAGGCCGCGTAATATCGCCGTGGCTGTTCTTCGCTCTTCGATCGTGGAATCACAAAAGAAGTAGGCGAGTGTCCTGTTGTTGGACTTTTTCCTTTGGAAGGAGGGCTGCTTCGGTAGTTCCTCAACCATGGCAGTCGCGATGGTGGACTTTCCTGTTCCGGGATTGCCGAACAGCCAAAGGATGTCTGCGGAAGTTTTGCGATCGGTCTTTGCAGTTTCTGGTAGTAGTCCAAGCCATCGTCGAACATCGTCAGTCTCTATTATCCAGTTGCAGGTTCCCGGCACTCGCTCTCCTCTTCGCCGTTTGAGTGCGTTCATGTCGTCGGCGGGGTCAGTGAGAACCAACGCTCGGAGACAGGCCTTTTCCTCGGTACTTAGGTCTTTTTTTTCTTTGCAATGTCAGCAAATAACCTTCTTTCTTCTAGGATAGGGTCCTCACTTTCTGCCCGAGATGGAGAGGGCACAGGAACAACCGAAAGAAGTAATTTTGCATAAGCGGCCGCGGTCAGCGCCGCGTATCCCTGCCAGATCTTGTTCTTGTGGGAGTCGGAATAATCGCAAATACCTCTAATAACCAGGCAGGGGATCTGATTCATCAGCCCAGCGGCTTCCATCTCGAAACAGATGATATCAAATTTCTTGGCCAGCTGGTCCCTGATCTCTGCATCCTTCATAACCTGGTTTCCCGACGCGATTAGCCCGTAATGAACCTTTGGTTCCTCTGACGAAGGATCTCGCTCGCTCCTCTTCACTGTCTGGTCTTTATCACACATGTCACAAACCTCCTGCGCTTCAACATGTCTGTAACTCGCGACGAAGAGCTGATCCTGGCCCCGACCAGGTGAGGCAAAGCCACGCTTCAACTCGGGACTCCGTTCGAAAGCCCTGGACAGGATATCGCAAAGCGGCTTTTCCTGGGCCGTCGCGGCCAACCGATCCGCTTGCAACTGGGCAATACTCGTGAGAAGCACTTGGGGCGGCTGGTTCAGAGCCCCGGTCTGCTGGAATCCACGGCCACTGACAACTTTGCCATAGTCATACTGCACGACACCGCCATAGATTCCAGTCGGCTTGCTCACGACTATATCGCCTAGTCGGACATCAACAGCAGTGCCCGGAACACCGCCTCCGATGCCTACCATGAGTGCAAATTCCAGATTCGGGAAGCTTGCCATCATGTTCGTGAGCACACTGGCCGCCGATGTCGTGCCGTATACGCCATATGGCAGACATGCGATCACCACGTTATGGCCGCCGATGGCGCCGAGAATGTACGAGTTCGAATCTGTTGGGCGTTGCGGAAGGTGGGGGTGCGTTTCCTCCAGGACGGCGCGTGCAGCTCGCATTTCCAGCGGGAGAGCGCTGATCCAGCCCACCGTGTAGTCTTCGTGAGTGAGCATTTTGGAGCGCAAGATTCGGGCATTATTGTCTAAATTGATGCAAAGTTTTCGATGAATTGTCTGATTGATTACGCGGAGTTGGAGTTCGTGAGGCTGAAACTGGCTTACAGGCCAGCCTAGCTGCTTGCCACGTGATCTGTTGCCAAATGATGAATAACGATATCGCGGAGATTTCGATTGTTTACCATTATCGAGTTGGATCTAGTCGTAGACGTTCTACTTTACTTGCGCAGGGCAAACGTTGCGTCGGTTTAATGGCGCCGAAACAACAAGTGCTATAAACACAGTGAGCTTAGCAAGTGACAATCGAGACTATATATTCTTGTCGCGTTCGGAAGTCTTACGACTAGATAGAGGTACTTTGCCAGAAGAAATGTTCAGCGTCTTGCTACCCCACCGCCTTTCACCGGACTTACTTATATATTTAGGTCCATGCTTTTGCCAAGCTTACCCGTCTGGGTATCAAAACCAAACCCCCCCCCAAAACAAGCCATCCGTGCAACCGTCAGCCTGGGTTGATGCCTTTCAGGATAGAACTCGCTCCTGATAGTAGCTAAATTCGCGCTCTTCTCATCATAATTGGGCTTGTGGTTTAGGGGTATAATGCCTGATTTGCATTCAGGAGGTCCCGGGTTCGATTCCCGGCGAGTCCAAATTTTTTTTATTTCTTTTCCTCTTCTCTTTCCTTCTCGCGGATTAACTGAAACTGTCGTCTACCACGGATATTCATCATTTGGGGGTTTTCTTTGTTCTCTCCTTCGCATGAAGTAGTGTTGGTGCCGGAATGATCGAACTGGGTTGAACCCTCGCCAACCCGACGTTTGCCGAGATCCCTACGTACATAAAAGTCAACAAGCGTCGTCACACGACGGGAGCGACACTAACCATAAAACTCGTAAAGCCTTCGCTTTTACAGAGTGTAGTGCGATACCTGAGTTTATGTACATGATCAGTTTCGAACACATCATGATGAGGATTTTCTGCTACAAGGTCCGTGTGCTAAACGATTGTCATACCCGCAATAATTACGACAACTACATACTGAACCACCGGAGCGGAAGCTAATGCTAGCTCAGCCCACTGCCAGCATAACTCGATGGTACTAATACAAACGCAGAATGCGCCTTTCTTCCCGGCTGATCGGCATAATGTCTACCGTGTAAACTGCTTCTATGTACCGACCCACCAAGGTCTGCGCTAGGGGTCGTTCGACATGCTGCCACTCTTTTCGATAACTACCTGATCGGGGGAAGAACCTGTAAAAACGGAGTCAAAGCATGACCTATACAGACAAGAGATCTATGGTAAGCATAACACGTAAAAGATATACCCAAAGAAAGGACGCAGAGACATCAAGCTGCCACCCTTCACCGTTGCCCTCCTTGCTTCTAACCATTACCCTGGCCCACGACAGAGCGACCTCTGATCCCTCTGCCATGTTTTACGCCATAGCCTGCGGACTAGGCTTCTGCTCTAGCAGAACAGCGTCCTCCATGATCTTCCCCGGCCTCATGTGGCGCATCTGCTCGAAGAAGTACCCGGGATGCGTGATGGAGAGCGCGACCACTGCAATTGCGCACATTCTGTAAAAAGAAAAAAAAAAAAATTGTTAGTTACAGGTAAGTCGCAGCTAGGAGCGCGTGGAAGAGACTTACACAGACTCGAGAACGATAAACCCAGTCTCATCCTGCATGATATGGTTCCTCCAGCCGCCGCCCATCTCCGCGATACTATGATGCAACATAACATTAGCTTCACACAGTTTCCACACGGATTAGAACCAGGAAACGTACCGATAGACACACCGTACATACGTCGTCACAAACGCAACAACAACACCCCAAAAGAACACCCAGAACCTCGTCCCCTCCCACAGCTTCTGCGCCTCGACGGACAGCCTGTGCACGGGCGCCCTCTTCACCCGGAAGAAGAACACCCCCGAAACAACGACAAATACGCTCAGCGTCACAACCTGCCACACAATCCCGGCAAGCATCACATCACCACCGGCCTTCGTCCCGGCATCGGTATCCGCCGACGCGGCGAGTCCGCCGCCCGCGCCTTGCAGCGTGAGCGAGATCAGGTCGCAGGTGATGAAGATGTAGGGGTACCAGTTTGGGTGCAGCGGGGAAAAGGCGCTGCCGAGGACTTCGACTTCTTGTTTTAGGGTCAGGTAGATGGCCGCGGACCAGAAGGCGGGGCCCATTGTGAGCGTGCAGATTTGGATTTCGAAACCGGTTGATGAGTAGGGGTTGTTGTGGAGGATAATGCGGCCGATATAGCCTGGACGGGGTATCCATGATTGGTTAGGGACCGGGGGAAATGAGATATAGTGTGGGGTGGGAAAGGATTCAGGACGCACCGACTGCTTCGGAAAAACATCCAAGTATCATGGCGATTCCGAACGACCACAGACGCCATTTAAGCATCTGGATGAATTGGATGATGCAGCATGCGCTGAAGATTGCGCAGAAAGCGACATTGACGGCGAGGTTAGGACTGTACCCGTAGATTGTACCCTCGACAGGGCAGTCTGGGGAGACTTTATCGCACTCGGCGGTTGAAGACATTGTATGGGAGATAGTAGTGCTAGAGTACTATCTAAGGACGAAAAGAAAGGAGGTCGGAGTTTTGGGGATGGCCGGCGTTGAGTGTCCTCATCTCCCTTACATCCCACGGAGTATTTATAGATGTGAAATAAACGTCAAGTTTGAAAATTTGCCCTCATTCATCGAAGCTGAATGCCAGGAAGTTCAGCTCGGAGATATCAGGCCAATGGCGATAGGTCGGGCTGGACCCTGAGAACGGACGAGTCTCAGACCAGCTCTATACTGTACGGCCGTATCATCTTGTCAGGCGCATTGTGAAGGAAAAACCGGGGAGTTCAGGGTTCCTGCGGTAGGTGCGAGGCTTACGGCCGTACGGTGGAGCGGGCCAGCCCTACGGACGGAATCCTGATCCGAGCGAAGGATTGCCGTACTAGGGGGATAACCAGCCCTGCACCTGAACCCCGTCGCCCCCATTTACCGGATCCTGGCAAGCCCCTTTTGTCGCCAAGAAGCCCTCATAGGAAGAGAATTAAACAGTGTCGTATCCAATTCTGCGAATGGGCCATTTGGGGATCAGCAGGACAGAATTAAACTTTAAACCAGCCAGCGAGGGCGTCAGGTGACCACAACGAGAATGCGGGGGAGGCATCCTGTGTGAGCACTTCTACAGAAGTCTGTCGAAATGTTCTTCAGCATGAAGTGCTTTAGAAATAGATGAATAGCATCATGTCGCCGACGAAACCGGTTCTACCGCCCGAGGTGATTCTCATCATCATCGAGTATCTGATACCCTCCGAAGCGGTCATCTTGCCACCCATCGACCCAGTGACGCGCACACTTCACAGTCTTACCCTTGCCTCAAGAATAACTTATTGCTTTGCGAATCCCCTTCTACTTAAACACTGTTTTCACATATCATCTACTGCACAGGTAGAGCGGCTTCTGAAGTGTAGCGTACCATCTACCGTGCAAGGGAGGACAGACATCAACCATCCGGAGAGCCGCAGCCAGATCAGCAGTCTATACCTCGACCCAACAATAGACCCAAGCCACACAGCATACAGCGCCGCAACTCAAATAGCAACCCTCTTCTCCACACACTGCGGAAATCTCCGCCGCCTCGTCCTGGACACAACCTGGACCTCATTCTACAACTGCGAAGACAGCGCACAAACCCTCACAGAGGCATTCCGCAGCCTCCCCGCCATCGAAGAATTCGTCTCCATCCAAGAAACCCGCTCGCTCCGCAGACGAGGAAAAGAGCACATCCCGCGTGAGCTGTGGGCCCACTGGCCGCGTCTGCGGCGCCTAGCTCTGTACGGCGCCTTCCTCGGGCGGATGTTCATTGCCGCGATCCAGGAGTGTCCGCGCCTCACGCACCTCGTCCTCGGCTCGCCCATGGGCTCGCTGTACCCGCTCCCCGACAATGTCGCGCAGGGCATCTCGTGGGCGAAGCTGGGCCTGCAGAGCGTGACCGTTGTATCGCCCGGCCAGCCGGGGTTTTGGTCCGCCTCGCGGGCGACGAGTGAAGTTGCACGGTTGGGCTGGAAGAGGAATCCGCTGGGCAGGCTGGCGGCGACCTTTGATGAGGATTATCCGGTGGCCTTGGCGAACGCGAACGCGGACAAGAAAGCGCACGAGCGCGAGCAGCGCAGGCATTTCGGTCATGTGGCGTTGCGCTGGGTTCCGGTTTTCGACGGGGTAAATGTTGATCCTACGATTGCGTGGATGCGCGAGCGGGCGCTGGATGGCACGCTTTGGGAGCGGCATGGGGAGCTGTACAGGCCGAAGTTGTGATAATTGAAGTGTATGCGTGGGCGAGGTGGAACAACAACATTGCATTGCAAATTTAATATGGAGTAATCACAAGTCATTTCTCTTGACTCAAGTAGGACTAAGCAATTGGCCAACCCCTCTCAAACCACTCCGTCGTAGGGGTAAGCCATGCGTTGTCTACCATCCTTTCAGCCAGCGTGCGAGCAACGCCCTCCTACGCGCGGTACGGCCGTAAGCTGACAGGGCCAGATCTGCAGCCCACGCTCACGCCATCGTTCACTTAGCATGCAGAGCTGTGGAGATTACCCTTGCATAGAAAAGTCTTGGCCCAGCTTTTCCCATACGCGGGATAGCTAGAATTCGAGGCAGTGTATGCGCTGCGGTATAAATTGAGCGTCGGTTGCTCGATACATCGAAGCTCACACCCTTCCAACTTATCTTCATCTGAAATCCTAATTTCTTCTGTACTCTCTACCACAACTGCTCCACATTCTATTCATATAGCAAGATGTCCAACCGTGACTACTACGGCGACAACGTCCCCGGCGGACTAGAACAGAACCCCTCGACTGATCCTCACCTCAATTACTCCCCTCAACTGGGCCAACAATTCCAGACACAGCAACACCAACAAGCACCCTGGACGGACGCATCCCGCCCAGACGGCTACGACCCAACTCTGAACCCCAACGGCCCAGCTGAAGAAGGCGAGAAGGGCCTAGGCGCCACCGTCGTCGGAGGCGCAGGCGTACGTATCCCTCTAATCCTTCCTTCCTTCCTTCCTTCCTTCCTTTCTCTCCCCTCGAATAATACACTCCTAAATCAAGCTCCTAACGCTGTGTGTCACAGGGCGCATTCGTCGGCCACAAAGTAGGCAAGAAGTCCGACCACGGAACCCTGGGCGCCATTGGCGGTGCTCTGGCGGGGGCTGTCGCCGCGAATCTGGCGAGTAATATGATCAAGGGGGATCATGGGCATGGGAATGGGCATGGACATGGTGGTGGAGGACTTGGGATTGCGGGGTCCATGCGGGAGCGGAGGAGGGAGAGGCTTGAGAGGCGGCTGGATAGACTTGGTTAGATTGGTTCTGGTTCTGTAGGGTGATATGATAGTCTTGCTTCGTGTTTTTATGCTTTGAGTGGTTTTGTTTAGTACCGTTTCTTGAGGTTTATGGACGAATGTGATGAATTGACAGCCGTTTATTCTGTTGGATTGAGCATCGGCGGCAAATCAAGCACCGGTACTCCAAAATATCGCAGGCCTTGCCTTTTGAAGACATGAGCAGTAATCCGGAGCTTAGGGTAGATCATTCATGTTCCATGCCGCCCGACTTCCCCCCTCGTGGCTGAAGGAATCCACGTTCGCACCAATAAGAGCCAGCCGCGCATAGCCTCCATAACAACAGCGACGATACAAGCTTCCCCCAGAATAGCGAGCACAACCATTGCGGCGGCGCTTCTGCCGAGTAAGGCTGCATTCGTAAAGGAGAAAAATTGAGAAGAAAAATTCCCCACTCGAAGAGCGGCCATGTCTGGTCTCACTCTCCGCTTGGCGATCTCTTGCCCTGCTTGTATTCCGCGTCGTGGCGCATGGAGTCCACGTTTACGCCAATGACCAGACAAACACAGCCAACACGATTCTAACTTCTGACATGGCGACGCAAAATTGCAAAGTGGATCACTTCGTCCTGAGCAGGCCTAGTTCGGAGTACAAAAGGGGTGATTGATCGTCGAGCTGAAGACCCGGCGTTGGGGGCCAGAGTGCGGCTCCCTTACGGCCGTAGACACAGAACCCCCTTTCTATTGTCCATACTCCAAGACTTGGGGCTGAAAGCTTAGCGCTGTGGCTTGGATAAAAAAAATTACGCGTCTGAGGTTCTTAGGGACGTAAGAGGATGGAGGTCAGAGATAGAATGGGGGGCGTATAAAAGGATTGTTCGTGTCTTGTCACTCGGCCTTTTTATCGCCTCTTCAATTGTCGTGTGTTTTCTTCGCAGGACCCATCCACCATGAACGGCCACCAGATCCTCGCCATCCTCGAGCTGGTCCTCTATGCCACGCTCCTCCCCCCTGTCCTGTTCTGTACATTCCATTACCTCTTCAAGAAACAGTTTGCATGGCTATACCTGCAGGCCTTTGTAATCGGTACGCAGCGCCGTCCCTAATCCCAATCCCCGACCTTTGGCCCATTACAACAGCTAACAACCCTGATCCAGCCAAAATCGTCGGGCCCGCAATCTATCTCTCCATCGCCGAAAAATCCAACGCCTCGCGCAGCCTCCAGATGGCCGCCCAAATCCTCTACTCGATCGCACTGGGTCCACTCCTCTCCGCTACGCTCTCGTTCGTGAATACAGGGTCCGCCAAGTCAGACCGCGCAGTGAAACACGCGTACGACCAGGAGAACATGGCGAACGACCACACGGTCCCAACGGCCTATCTCCCGGGCCCGAACCAGCAACAGGCCTACACGCCCCTAACCCCGATCGCACCGGACAACAAGCCACTCGGCTCCAGAAACGCAACCAGCAGCAACAAAAACAGCAGCAAGGTAGCAATATTCCTCCGCCTGCTCCACCCCGTGATCATCATCGCACTCGTCCTCGGCATAATGTCCGGAACAAACCGGTCCCCCTCCTCCGACGGATCCATCGACGCAGACAAATACGACCGCGGCGCAACCTTCGCGAAGGCCTCGAGCGCGCTCTTCCTCGTCGCCCTATTCGGCATCGCCCTCGGCGTGGCCTTCCTCTTCCGCCGGAGGCAGAACATGCAGACCGTAGCCCGGTATATGATCACCGCGATGCCCGTTATCATCCCGCTGCTGTTTCTCCGGATCTTGTATAGCGTGCTTGGCGCGGCGAATTTGGATACGACGGGCCATGCGGGGCATACGAAGAGGTATAATGTGCTTACCGGCAGCTGGGCAGTGTATTTGGTTCTGGGGTTGATTCCGCAGGGGATTGTCCTGGTTGCTTATACGGTTTGTGGGGTGGGGGCATGGTACAGGGAGAGGAGGGGTGGATTTTGAACACAGCTATGAAGAATTCGGGTTGGAGTCTCAGAGGGGGAGGTTGGGGCTTGTCTTATGAGATTTGAAGTGTAGCGTGAATGCACTTGGATCAGCGAGGAGATACGGTTTGCTGTGGGAAAAGTGGCGCCAGATGGCCGGTGTTCATTATGGTTTTGTTTTTGGTCATGCTTTGCCTATTTTATAGAAGTTCTTTTGGAGTATTAGCTTGGCTTTACTGATGATATTGGTTGATTTGTTTTGAATAGTCAAAGTTTTGCGTACGAAATACGTGTAAAACTGGTATCAACTTCTCCTCAGGGGATATTTAGCGAACAATAATCCGCATCTATATGACATGTCTTGATGAAAATGTTCGAAACAAAGAGGAAGCAGAATGAAGACAATAAACTTCTGCCTATTCAAAAGACCCTTGAGAGTAATAAGAGTCCTGCCCCCATTCATACGAATCCGAGACATCCAAGTTTCCATCGTTAGCCTGCGGGGGGAAGATGGTATTCCAGAGATCCTATCGACAGGTTAATATAACGAGGAGATAACATCCTGAATACGTAGAACTTACCCAATCAATCTCCAACAACTGAGGATCGATGTCTGTGGGCAGGGCGTCATCTGTTGATGTGTTTGTCGGGTACATCGGATTTTGGACGTATTCGCTCTGATCGCCGCCGAGATCGGAATAGCTGGGTTGGGCCCAAGGGGAGGACCCGGAGGAAGAGGCAAATGTATTTGTGGAACTGTGCAGCGCTGGTGCGAAGGCGTTCCATGGGGCTGGGGGGTTCGCCGGAGGTTGATAGCTGATTTCTATCGTTGGTGGGACAGCCGGCTGGCTCTGAGAGACATTACGTCCGCTGTGGATAGGGATAGACGTCTCTGGCTCCCCATGCGCATAATTTAGGGGCATCCGGGGGTCTATTTCGTCCCCAGCGATCTGCGGTGTGACCACGATCATGGAGTCGGTGACATGCGCAGGTAGCTTTGATTGCTTCGCCGCGTGGTATGCGCGCATCTTATCCGATATCAGGCTTAGAATGTATCTGGCTTTGACGGCGCGATGCTCGATTATCTCATCAAACATTGGTGTCGGATTTGCTGTCGTGAATGGAGGTAGTTGAGCCAGCGGCTCAGCGAAGATGAAATCCAGACAGCGCCAAATGCGATTCGCTTCGCGGCGTCGTGGGTAGTTGAACATCTCAACGAGGAGCAAGAACGCAGTGTGGTACTGCTGATACGCAGGAGCGTACCATGCCCAGGTCTTCAATTCTTCATCTGTTTCGAGTGCAACTGCCGCCTCTAACGCTTCAGTGCCCTTAATGAGCACAATTTGGCGTAGTCGGTCAGGGACTCTATATGTGACACTGTTCATGTAACGATGAAGGGGGAGAATATAGAGCAGGCTGACCCACAGCTTCAAGAGCCGGCTCGAGAGTTTTTGCATCGGGGTTGGGGAGCCTGTATTGATATAGGGCCCGTACTTGACATCCATTGCTATCCGGAACTCCTCGATTTTGGAGACGGCCTTGGTCAGGGTCATTCTTCGGAGGTCCACACGGTTGCGGTGAATATAGGAACGTCGCTGCATTTCCTGGCACTCGAATCGGATCATCGAGAGGATCATATCGTTCCACGCCGGTCCATTATTCAGGAGGCTCATATCTAGCGGGAGTTGTGTAGTATACCCGTCGTGGTGGATAAATGCTCGGGGCCCCTGTACCTCGCCGCTCTTGAGATCCAGGTAGCAGACCTGGTACCAGATCAGGCGCCGAACGTGACATTCAACAGGCGAGAAGCCAAACTCGGTCGGGTCGCGATGGAGGCCCATGCACTCGGCCTGCCTCACCAGCATTCCAGAAAGTACTGAATGCGCGCGCGTAACCTGCTCGACGGAGGTGGCAAGCTGCGCTGGGTCAGTTACTGATAGGTCATTCGTAGGCAAGATAATCCTACCATGTACGCGATAAAGGCCTGCAACACTTCCAGCCTGGTTGACTTTAGGACGTGCGCTCGACTCAGAGCAATCTCTGTGCCGATCCTGAGCTGGTCCTGTAGGACCGCACGCGTCGTGTTCGATGTGTCAACGCTCTGTTCGTCGGACATGCTTATGGCAGCGGAAAGTAGGACGGCAGAGACAATAGCTGCAAGAGACATGCTGACCTTCTGGCTGTTCTCAATGCACTCCCAGAGTGTTTCATACCGATGCGCGAAAGAGGGCCGGTGCACTATCCTCGCAACTGGATGCACAGCAGTCCAATACTGGTCGAGCAATCTGTCTGCGATAGGGCGAGGAGGGATATGGTCGGTAACCCCTGTGCTGTCACTGAGCGGCCCAAAAATCAGACTGGTAGAAGGCTCTGGAGATGCGCGCTGTTGCCGTTCACGGCCCGGTACTGCTGCGAAAGGAAGACGCCCTTGCGGGGCAGGCTCGAGGGTGCTCGACACCTCGTCTGCAATGCGAGGACGGAAGAGGCCTCCGATGCGCTCACTGAGGCGCATCCGGCCGATTCTCACGCCGAGATCGTCAATTTCGTCGTCTATACCGTCTCCGTATGCTGCGTCTTGCACCGCCAGCGGTGTGGGTTGCAGGTATCCATCGTCAGCAGAGCCGTCGGATTCGTCGCTGGAAACCTGCTCTCCGGCTTTGACACGCTTCCGACGCGCTGAGGCCGCTTGTTGGCGATGAACGGGGACGCTGGGCGTGGGTCGGAGTCTACCGTCAAGCGCATCTTTTGCATCTTTCATCTCGACGAGCTTTTGTCGGAACGCGGCGTCGCCCTCTTTGGGATTCGCCACGTAGACGCATTCCTGTCCTGATGTGCGACATGGCGTACAGGGTTCCTATTCCTGTTAGAATTTCGCGAATTTAAAAAAGCCACAATTTGGGATGGGCGCACCCCTCTATCGCACTTCATCTTCCTCCGCCGACACTCCAGACACGAGAGGATGACGCGATTGCGCCGCTTGGGCTTCGCTTGCGGTTTGGCTGGCGCATTGTGCAGGATGTCTTCCTCGCTATCGGGGGTGACTTTTCGCTCCGAGCCTGAAGAAGCCATCGTGGAAATGGCGTATGTACAATCAGAGCAATTGTGGTTCAACCCCGGTTAAGAGAAAAGGAGAGATTGGCAAAAGTGGGGGAATTGGAGATAAATCCAACCATGCGGCTGAAGCGGGGCTTTTGGTGGTGGATTTAACCGGTTCAGCTGCTAAGTAAGTCTTAGCTGAGATGCTCCACTCGCTGCAGGGCACGGCTTGGTCTCTTACTGTTTAGTGCAGCTAGATATATTTGCTTCCGATTAAGAGAAGCTCAGAGAAGACCTTGGTTGCAGCCAAATCATGGCAACAGTTTTGCTGTTAGCGATCAGCTACAATACTCAGCCGAGATCACTCCTCGCCTCCCCGAATACGTGTATAAACTGCGCTTACCAACAGGCGACTGCGGACCCTAAACCCAAAATCACGATGATAATTACTGGATGAGGCCCTCTAGAAGTACGCTAATAGGAGGTCGGGGATTACCGCTTGTTCAATCTGGCGACATTTTGTTCTGGACCTTGCGAATATTTCGTTACTATAAAATTTGCTATTCTTTATCCCGTACTGTGAATACGTCTCCGGCGCAAGGGCTACTGGAGTTTTCAACATGCTTCAGCTGGCATCCTAGGTAATATATCAGGTAACAGTCCCACATTATTACCTTGCACATGGTTATTAGGGACTCCAGTATGCCTATCTGTCCGTGGACCTTCCTTGAATGAGTGTAGATTGACTAGATGAATACCTCAGAGCCGGGATACTACTGGATGCCGGGGTCGACTGCCCAGTTTGAGGCAGTACCGTGCGCGCGAGCATAGGTTTATCCGCAGAGGAATCTAGTCAGGAATACAGTCTGAGCCTGCGACAAATGTGTTCAAGCCTTGTAAGTAATCTTCTCTCTTCCTGCCCTGCAATTTTGTGTCTCTAGCTTCAATTGCATGTCCGTAATCCCCGGGATAAATCCGTATCCCCAAACACGAGCCGACGAATCAGGTCAGATGCTCGAGTCAAGTGGCGGATACGTTTGAAGTGGAAGTTGGAGCTGCGTTGGCCACCGGAAACCCTGAGCCACCAGGATATCTGAAGGATGAATATTATCTCCGGTGCGGTTTCCGACCTACGGGTCTAAGGGTAGATCATTCGTACAATATGGGTATAGAGCAAGGCAAAGCCAGAAAGAAAAAAGACATATATACTAGGTAGCTCCACCCAGAAACTGTAAATTCTTCATCGAACCCCAAAGAACAACAATCCTTACTAATTCCGGCTTCAACAACGCATCTTCCGAAACCCGATCAGAATGGCGAGCACTCGCCTCCGGACAGCCGAGAAATACATCTCCCACTTCGCAACTATGGACAAGGCCCTCCTCGAATCGCTCCTGGCGGACTCGTATCATCACGAATTCTCCCCTGCATCCTTGAACGCACCAGGCCCATTTACGAAGACGGGATTCCTCGCTCACGGCGCGGGTCTCGCGGATATAATGACAGGGTTCCCTGTGACAGCGAAGGAATATTTCGAGTGTGAGGCCAGCAACAGCGTGGTTGTTTGGGCGACCAGTGAGGCGCATTTTCGGGAGGAGTTGATGGATCCGGGAATCAATAGGGAGGAATGGGGATATCGCGGGGAATATGTGTTTATGTTCACGATGGATGAGGATGGGGAGAAGATAGTGCGGACGGTGGAGTTCTTGGATAGTGCGGCGACCAAGGAAAAATTATTTGGGTTGATGGCGAGGGCGAGGGGCAATTTGGAGACATCGAAGGGGGAGAGAAGTGTAATTAGGGCATAGACGGTCCGGTATCTATAAGAAAACAGGAGATGCAGGCAGTGGCATTCCGTGCTCACAGTACACCTTGAATAACACGCCAATATCCCTCCGGATCAACAGCCAAGTGCTCCACATGGCCACTACCATGAAACTGCGCAACCTCAATATTGCCGTCACCTTTCCCAAGAACCTTCTTTGCCTCCTCCGCGTGCTCTAAAACAGTTTCCCAGGGAACCATAACATCCGTCTTGGAATACAGATATCTCCTCACTACACCCTCCTTAAGGAACATCGATCCAGGGACATTCAACTCGCGCCTCGTCTTGTCAATCACGACCTCGTACAGACCCAATGTATGGAATATCCAGACAATCCCCAAGACAAGCCAAATGACCGCTCCACCAACAGCTCCAGCGACGACCGATTTCGGACGCGCAGTGATCATTGCCCTTGCTGCAAGCATTGCGCTCGACGAGCCCGGACAACTATCGAGTATCACAGCGGACACCTGGAGTGTGGCTGTCTCGGTCGGATACTTGCGCTCAAAGGCGCCAAAAAGCTGCACGGCAGCATGGCTTCCTGCATTCGAGAATGCATGCACGATAATCCGTCCATTTGGGTACGAGCTCGTAAAGGATTTGATGACGCTCACGGCGGATTCGAGTGTTGTGTACTGCGCCGAGTTCGTCGTCCACACCATATCACCCGCCACGGGGCGGACGAGGAGGATTGATGCATAGGGGAGGTTTTTGATGTAGAGCTGCGCGTATTTGGCAATGTGTTTAGGCGCTGCGAAGAGCCATGCACAGAGGATCACTAGCGTGGGTTGGGTTCCCTGTGGTTGTGGGGTTGGGGGGGCTGTAGAGCGAGAGTTGGGCGTTGAGTTTCTTGAACTCTTGGAGGTATCCGATCGAGTGACCATTCGAAGGCATTGTGATGAAACCGTATTTACTTGATTATGGAAGAGATATAGCGATTTGACTAAGACGGACACATCCAAGGCATCTCTTGCTCGCTGGCTAATTTAGAATACCATCGTTTTGTTGGGATGATGTTGGGGGCGGGGGGGTTCATTACCCCGTACGCCGAGTCATGGGAGAGGCTCACAGGAACCAGTGGGAGTCCGGACTGTCATCTTCAAGCTGGAATCTTCATTGCGCGATTGCCTTATATGCATTCGTATATCGCGCTCAAATATTCCTTCCATGTACAGAGATGGCGACCTGCAAACTAGCGACGCCAGTGTCGAGGTCGACGCACAGATCATGGCGACGTATACCTCCAGTGAGCAGAGCACTGCGATGAACGCGAGCGAGTAGGTGAAATCCGCCTGGTCCTGGTTGTAGATGATCAGGATGCGCGTTAGGTTTGTTGCGCAGACGCTGCGGAAAGAAAACCACCAGAATAAGTGAGGACGGCCTCGAGATACGTGATGTATGGGGATGGACGGGACGCACATACCATAACCCGAGACAAAAAATCCCGTTAAGTATCACCTTAGACTTAAAGGGTATCTACAGCCTACAGAGGATCGGCGCGGGCAGGAGAACGATCATGTGCTCGATGACCATATTGATCGTGCAGGTGGCGAGCTGCATCTTATAGCTGTCACCGCAGTGGGCACTGGTGATTGTCTTGTCCCAGTTGTACGCGAACGGCTGGCAGATGAGGACGCGGAGCAGGATTCCGGATAGCCCGAGCATCACGCTGAGGGCGGCGATTGCCTAGATGAGATAGTTAGCGGAAGATCGGGGTCGTGAATATCTCATGGAAGAGGCCGAGGAGACAGAGTTTCACGAGCGTCGTTGCCATCGCCCAAAGGAAGGTGCTCGCTGTAATTACCTGGCGTAAGTATTTGCGGTTAGCAGGTATGGAGGGACTGGCGAAGAGAGCGTACTTTTAATAGTGACACTGTTCTCTCTGGATATAGACGCATAAAGTCCTGAAGGTGCATTCCGAATCCGCCAGAGTATATTCCTAGCTGGCTGTTGAGAATTGGCTCAACACACTGCCGATAGGGAGATATAACTGACCATACAAGAAGTTGGCCGAGTATCCGACTGCAAAAAAATATCCGGCAAAATAAAGGTAATTGTGCGCCTGAAGTCTCCGGCGCTTTGGAATCTGAACCCAGACCCGAAGGACTAAGCCGGCAGTGAGCACTATGAGAAGGACAATGGTCGTAATGAACCCAGCTCGGCCTGCCGATGTTGAGAGACCGCTGTGAGTGTAATTGGGTGGCTCCATTTTGTCGGAAGTGTCAGTGATACAGCCTGAATCCAGATATCAATCAAGGGAGGAGATGTTGGCAGATATTTCTACCTCTCTAGGACCTTGGAGTCACGACATAAATAGCAGGATGTATGTGATGTATGTGACACAGACTTGGTGATGATGGCATAGCACGGCAAAGACCTGGAATGCATATCATTGGCAGCGGCGCATATCCCTGTCATACGTAAGTATGACTGCAGGAGATCCCCGTTACAGCAAGCCCAATAAGAGGCCGCAAAGCTGGTCGTAAACGAAATGTCAGAATCGATGCCGTCTCAACCTTCGGAGGCACGGGGAAGGTGTGACGGGGCGTTTCTCTGCTAGGTGGCGGCACAGCCCATAATCACGGCTATTATCGTCAAGTTCATGCTACAGCAGATGGCCCTCAGGAGTAATGCTAATCATGCAATCGAACCGGACGGATCATGGTTAAAATATAGAAAGGACATTCGCATTGTGTGGCATATGCGGACATAGAAGAGATAGACATTGACACGCAGGGTATGACAGAGTACCCCAACACTCACGAGAGTCAGACTGGCTGTTTCGTCCAGGGCGTATATCTGGGCAAGGATGCGCGGAGTATCGACTTGAGAATGTTGGGCAATGGTGCTTATATTTCAAACTATTCACAATTGCAGCCCTAGGGCATGTAAGGTTGACCTACACAAGACAGCAAAGGACCAACCAACAATCCTGCTCACAATGATGGTGAGGCTCTGCGTCCGAGTGGATTCGTGGATCACTGATGCACAACGACCTGGCCGTCTGGGCTTGCTGTTGCTCCATATACTGGATCGCCGAGTGGGTTATTGGATTCCCCAGTTTAGTGAGTAGCGAGAGAATAAAGTGGAAATGGGAACGTCCAAGCGACGGATCTAAAATGCAACATCATGTTGGTGTAAAGGGCATCCTGCTGTCGATTCCGAACCCTCCTACTCGGTACCCAAGGCTTACTTGCAGCATTCATGCTCGTGGCCCGCCAATCACCGCTTCCAAGGAGGGACTGATGGAACCACCCGCAGCTGCTCATGCTTTGGGGCCATGTCCATGTGATCATATGGATCACTGCGAACGATTACACGACGATGAAAAAAGCCGTCCTCAGTGACGATAGTGCTGGGGTCACGTGATGGTATTACTGTCCATGCAGCTTCGAGTTGGAAATTCGAGTTTGAGCAACACAACATCCTGCCCGCGACAGGTTATTCACGGCATTCGCGTGATTTTCTCGTCTACCAATCGTTGTCATGGAAGGCACAGTGCGCAAGTCGCGTTCTAGTAAACCGAAAGTTCGAACAGGATGTATTACCTGCAAGTTAGTCACAAGTCGCGTCTCTCGCTGCTAACACTACCTAACGAATGCTAGGATACGGAGGGTCAAATGTGACGAGGGAAAGCCAGCATGTTCTCGGTACAGACCTCTAACACTGTAAGCAACCCAATGTATATTGATTCGACGATAGCTGCGTCAGTACTGGGCGAAAATGCGATGGCTACGCTTCCCCCGCTTCGATATTGGAAGAGCCTCATGGGTTGCAGCCGGTCGCGGCTTCCACCTCCGCGACAGAGTCGCGCGCTCTCGACTTCTTCTTCCACACCACCTCCCCTCAATTGGCCGGCTTCCTGGATACCGACTTTTGGAAACGCAGTGTTCTTCAACTTAGCCTTGCACAACCTGCCATACGCCAAGGGTTAGCTGCTCTGGGTTCCCTCCACGAATATGAACAAGGGTGGGCAACTACCAACGCCGTAGCCGAGCAGCTGTACAGCCGAGCGATCCGATCGACTGTCGACAAAGCTGCGGCTGGTGACATGTCCGTTCCGATCGTTGTAATGGCCAGCATTATTTTTACGTGCTTCGAGTTCCTTCGTCGCAACTCTCGCGCGGCCGCCATGCACATTGCTAGTGGTATAGAGATTCTACGACACTGGCGACAGATCAACCAGTGCGGTCGGCGTGGACAATGGGGCGCAGCGGATTCGTCATACGAAGGTTACTTTCTTGAAACCGAGCTCGCCCCCATTCTTACGTTGTTCAATCTCAACTCGTCGGAATTTGGTCCTTTGCCTCGAAGTAGGCTCATCCTCCACGAAGTAGAAAACGGTGGGCCAAAGCTAGCCGAGAGATTTGAGACGCTGCGCGAGGCGAGAGTCGCCCTTGTCGACTTGGTCACAGCGTCTGCGGAACTGTTCCAGAACCTTGACAACAACGTTGAATGTAGGGTATCGCCAACCTACGATCAAATGGCGGCATCTACAGCACTACGACAAAACTTTACTCGCTGGAAAGACAGCTTCCAGGACCTACTTAGACGGAGAGAGGATACTTGGGGCCCAGAGGAGAAGGCGGCCGCCAATGTTATCCGGATGATGCAGCTTGGGTCGGAAGTTGGACTTGCTGCCTACGTTGTCTCTAATGAATGTGACTGGGATGGGTATAAAACTGAGTTTGAGGAGATTATCCGGATTGCGGAGCTCTTACTAGCCCGCGAATTCTGTGTTAGAAGTCTCAGCCTCGACCTGGGATTGATTTACCCTTTGCATGCGGTCGCTTGGAAATGCCGGTATGCGGATCTCCGCCGCAAGGGGCTTGACCTGCTGTTGCGGGTACCCCGACAAGAATGGCTTCTGAATTCGGGACACTACTATTCGATTTTCAGCCGTATCCTGGCCATTGAAGAGGATTACACATGCCCAGACGCTGAGCAGGAGCTTCCTCCTGAGAAAGTTCGAGTCCACGATTTCTTCTGTCTCCCACAACCAGGACAAGACGAGGACGCTTCGCGTTATGCCATTACCTTCCTTACCAAACCTGATGGACTCGATGAAGCATGGTCTTTTACTACGGAGTATATTCACCTCCCCGGTCCAACGTCCGATCTCCCTCCTTCGAATCTATTATCCTGTCGGCGCTGGGCAAACTCTGACGCTTCTGACCCGCCGACCGCAGCCGCTTTGAAAGCCGCCGTGTTCGGCCCCTATGTTTCAACTAAAAACGATCTCAATGATGCTGTTCATACCACTATCCGTACTAGCGCAACATCCACCAAATTTGGAGTGGAGATCTAATTCAAACGAGACATTCACACTAACCTACACATCAGCCCTCCGATAGAAAGCCAAAGGAACCTTGTCTGTGAGGGTCAAAGTCAGAAACGTGGAGCTGTCGCGCAGAGCTTTCTCCGTTCGCCGCTTCGCATCCTGTTCGGTTTCCCCCTTCTCCGTCGCCGGAGTCACGTGATATTCTCCGAACAAAACCACCAGAGCCGCGACAAATTCTGCTTGTGCAAACCTCCTTCCCACACATGCTCGCATTCCATCGCTGAAAGCAATAAAAGCTCCACGATGGGGCTTATGGATAGCGTGAGACTCTAGCCCCGGACCGGCAAGCCCCTCGACTCCATCGTTGCTCGCAAGAAAACTATCGGCATTTCGTTTGTCCCAGCGCCGTGGAGCAAAGATTGCCGCATCAGGTCCCCAGTACATCTCAGAATTGTGCAGGGCGTTGCAGTTCAGGTTTACTCGAATATTTGGCGGAAAGTGGTGAATTTCACCATTGAAGGTCAAGTCCGCGCCAGAGGGAGCAGTCAGCTTCGGAATGCTAACAACCGGGGGGTACAGTCGGAGAGTTTCAAGCTTTCAACTTAGCAAAGTCTCTTCACTTTGGGGACAAGCCTTACCATGATACACAGTGGTGTTACCAGCTTTGGGAATGCACTCTCGTAGTCACAATCACCACCTTCTTCGCCCAGGACGTCCACGATCTCTGTGTATAACGCTTCCTGGACATCTTGGTGAACAGCCAAAAGAGCCAGCGCGAACCTAAGCGTGGTCGCTGTGGTCTCGTGTCCAGCGATAGAAAATATGTAAATGTTACCCAGAACTTCGGCGTCAGAGAGGCCCGGATCCCGCTTACTGGTCACCTCCTGCTCCACTCGTCGCGAGCGAACCAGTCTTTCGAGAAGATTATGTGTTTCGTCTTTGCTGTTCTCTGCCTTCCTTATTAAGGCATGCAGAAACTTTCCCAGGTCCTCGTGTGCAGCAAAATCATTTTTAAAGAACGGCACAAGCTTACGAGGAATCCACTTTGGAAGTACGCCATTTGCAAAGAAGACAGAGAGCATGGATCGGTTCATGTACTCCATGACACCGCGGAAAGTAAAACGGTAGCTCGGGGGAGGAACCTCAGAGTCCTCGAACAGGTCATTTGAACGTTCGACTACCGAGAGCGAGGGCTTGAATGGCAACTTTACCCCGAAGCCTGCGTCGGAGATTACATTGAGCGACAGTTTCAGGATGTCCTCCCGAGGATCTGGTAACACGAAACCTGATTCTCGTTGGGCGCGATCTGGGTACCGTTCCTTCCAATAGTCGAGCATCTCATGAGCTTGTTGTATGGTACCGTGCCAAACGAGGGCGTTGTTCTTATCGTTGAATGCAGGGGCCGTGTATCGATGATGGTATGCCCACTGAAAACCTTCGGACTGCATTTGTCAGCTTTACTGGCGACAACAAGATAGTGAGCAAGGGCAACCCACCGTGAACACGCTAGTCCCATACATCTCAAAGGCTTCTACAGACAGTTAGCATCCGATCCCAAACTAATTACCTTGGGAACGGACCTAAATGCTTGACTGGCTTCACGAAACTGTGTCTTGCCTTGCAGATTTCCTCGACTACATCGGCATCTGTGACATTGCAACTGATCCCGCCGGGGGTGACATAGAGGTACACTCCGCCGTACTTCTTGGCCATGCGGTCTTTCCCGGTCCAGCGCAACTTGAAGGTGCTGTCGTGGATGTATCTTGCCCAGCTCTCGGGAAGGAGATGGTTGACCAGGTACCGGAACCATCGGGTTTCCAAGAGTGCGATATAGAACAGGTTTGCCTCGGAGAATGGAAAGAGAATATACGGCAAGTTTGTTTGCCTGGCAAGGGATCGGTTGCGCAGTAGCGCAGTGACGGTGTGGATGCCATAGATGGCCGGAGCTGCCGCGATGGTTGCCCATAACATCTTGAAGAGGTGTATCGGCGTGGACAAAGCTGTTGGTCATCGACATCTCGCGACCTTGTTTATATTTACATATGATTTTGGCATGGATCTTCCCTGTGGACCTGATTCGAATGCTCGTAAACTAGTCCCACCGGGTACGAGCGAGCCAATGAGGGGACTGAATAATCCCACAGTACCCGACACTCAGGCACCAACCAGGACCAGGATCGGCATCGGATGCAGCTTACGATCCAGCCAACTGTCGGCCAGTGATTCATCTGAATTATAGTTTCTTTGACCGTGAGCTGATCGCACGCCGACTCCGAGCGTCTCCGGGTTAGGTCTGCATCCCCCAGGCCTCTACTTATATTCTTTCACTTACCTCGAAAACCAAACCCCCCACCACCGCCGCCGCTCTTCGTCCCTCCAACCGGTCGATACAGCATTCGACTATGGCCTCTATCCCTGTCAGTGCCCAAGTGGCCCGGATATTGACATCCGTATGTTGTAGCGGCCTGTCTCGAGAATCTTTTGCAGTCGCAGCTGACTGAATTTAGCCGTCAATGCTCGGCTTCTTCCCGGTCGCTGTCCACTTTAACCTCTTCAATATCATTGGCAAAAGCGACAGTGCCCTTTCTGCACGTGATACTCTGAGTGCCTATACCACCAGGCCCGCCAATGGCGCAGCCGTCACCGTGCCAGGTAAGGATGTGCTATCCGTCCAACCGCCGGACCACCACTAACGGCCCCGATGAAACAGCTTTGCCGCTTATCGGTAGGTACTCCACGTATACGCGGGGGGAAATCTATCGTTGACAGGATCAGAGGATACCCTCCTGGCCATGGGGGGGCTCGGTTTATTGGACCTTGTTGACGGCGGTCTATATGCCGCGAATGACCTTACTCGGTACTTGGTGTCGACTCCCTGCGCGGTGCATGGAGGACTTCACTTGTGAGACAATGACTCTCTTTCTACGGCCCATGCTAATTGTCACAAGTTCCACGGAAGTTATCCTGGCGGCGTCGTTCTTCATGCGAAAACTCAAGGCTGAAAATTTTGCCTACCCTTTCCGGGAGCTCGATACGCCAATGCAGTATGCGTACAAGCTCATGGGAAACGATGATTATGCGAAGAAACACACCTATGCTATCATGGCCTCAGAGGGTCGCATGGATAGTTTCAACACCTTCATGGTCGGCAAGTTCGGTCAATTGATGACTGTCCCCGAGCGCATGAAGTTCGTGGGATATGACCTGGGCGCTATTCTGGCAGAACGCGACGCATCGACCTCGACCAAGATTGTGGACATTGGTGGCGGGCGAGGTCAGCTGTTGCTTCAACTCAAAGGCGCATTCCCGCAGCTGCGCGAGGAAGATCTCATTTTGCAAGAATTCAACGACGACCTTGGGGACGTCTCCGGGGTGACTTTCATGCGCTGGAACTATAAGGACGAGGGCAGCGCGCAGCCCATCACGGGAGCCTTGGTTTACAACCTCTCTCACGTCCTGCACAACCTGCCCGATCTCAATGCCGCGCGCATCCTACAACGCATCGCGGAAGTGATGGCGCCCTGGTCCCGCCTGCTGGTGCATGAGGACAGGAGGAAGAGGGAGACGGCGTCCGTCAACTCCACGATGGTTTTATTATTTAGCGGACGGGAGCGGACCTCGCAGGAATGGCACCAGCTGGCTAAGCTGGCGGGGCTGAAAGTGACGTTTGAGGGGTTCCCGCCTGCCGGAGCGGGGGTCATCGAGTTTAGGAAGGCTTAGCATCGGTAGAGCGAGGTAAAGAATTTCGGATTACGGAGCACCTCTGTTGTGCATGGGCCTGATAATTTTCGCACACCGAGTTCTTTGACGCTGAAACGACCCTCTCAGCTGACCTGACTTGCACCTCGCTTGCCGTTTGTGGAAACTAATGCAACGCGGAGCTTATGCTGTACGACATCACTGCTGACTCCAGGCTATCCTCAGTTCCTCTGCGATTGATGCCTTTTGTGATTCCATGGCTGCCATTCGTTTCTTCTTCTCTCATCTTCTATGGCCATCGTTTACGGCAGCGGTAGTTGGCTAATCCCTACGGGGAACCTGTGTCTCGGGAATAAGCCCTGTAAATCAAAGCTACATGCGGGATGATTGATAAGATCTGGTCAACCAAATGTGCATCAACAACACGCGCTCGTCGCAGTACCTGCAGATCGCGGCCCGCTCCTCAGTGGCTTCAATTCCATTCGCCTTCGGTTCTACCACCGAGAGTGCGCGAATTGCCTGCCACCAAGATACCCTTCCAAACCTCCTTGAATAAAACAACAGCAGCAGTCTCCATGTAGCACGGAGTAGCCCCTGGAGAAAAAGCAGAGATCCACCAGGTATGTGCGCTGATCCCTATCCCGTCCCTGTACAGGCATTCGTCCGCGGGTACGAGCGCGATACCTCGAGCTTATAATATCCCTAATAATCCTCTCAACGAGCCGTTTACCGAATCGAATCCTTGGGCTGTAGGCACGCTGTGGCGGTGGCTGAGCAACGTGTAGCCCTGGACGAATCCCCGTCATTTCATGCCCGTCAAGCCCCGCGTCTTCACCGACGCCAACTTCGATGCTTTCAACTATTGCCTATCCACTGCTACCCCGGCAAAGGCTAGTGTGGGAGAACCGAAGCATCCAACCCGCATCGCTAGATCAAAAGCAAACAACGACTAGGGACCTTCAATATGCCACACGACAGCGCCCTACTAAGCGCCGTGCAAGCGAAAGATGATGCCCGAATCCGCACTCTCCTTCGGAACGGCGCAAATATCGACGATGGCAATGCGGCTCTTCATCTGGCTATGAAACGGCGGCATACCGATGTGGTACGGCTATTGCTTGGAGCAAAAGCTGATACGCAGATTCCCGACGAGGACACCGCTGCACTTAGCGGCCAAGGCAGGCGATGCTTTGCTGCCGCGGCTGTTAGTAAACCATGGCGCGGACAAGGAGGACTTTGACGACGCGATTCAAATTGGCGGAAATGGCCCGCCATTCGCATATCTTGCAAGTACTGGCTGCTCGCGGTGGCCAGCCGGAAGAGAAAAGTGAAGCTTCCGAGAAGAAAGGGCCGGACAGCGCGTCCCCAGTGCCTACTGATATCGGGAAGGATGACAGCACGAAAAGACGGCCAACGCGCTCCGAGTCAGTCGGCGATGTCTCTCCACTTTACCTGAAGCGCCTGGAAAGCCACACGGGCACCATATACAAGCTCACCTTTTCGCCGCGGGGAATATCCTCGGCACGTGCTCCAACGACCGCACGGTGAGAACATGGGATATAAGTAGCTGGGTGATGCTCGAGGCCTACCGAGCACACATGCCGATGCTCGACATCTCATTCTCCACCGACGGCAGACTTCTAGCCGCGTCCACCTACGACTCCATTCTCCTGCTGGATGTTGGTACCCCGGCTACCGTGCGGGATATTTCGCTAAGGGAAGAGGAGTCACGGTATCTTGCGTTCGCGCCCAACGGACGTTTCATCGCGACATACACGTTCAATCTTCGCGGTTGCCCCCGATGAGGCATTATCCGTGTCCGCGACAGTAGCATAGGCGCCCTCGCCCACACCATCACGCCGCCGAGCGCAACTGTTTCGTGGGCATTTGTGGCCGACAGCAAGATCGCGCTGGCCTACAGCCACGAGAGCGCGGCCGAGATCTCCATTCGCATGCCCGACACGGGAGACATCACCGCCATCTTCCCGGTCCCTGGCGCGTGTCTGACGCGCCTCTCCGTGTCCGCGGACCGGCGTCTGCTCTTTGCCTCGGTCAACGTGATCGTGAACGCCGAGTCGGGAACTGTTGTCGCAACCCTCGCGACGGATTCCGACCCGTCGCCCGGGTACGATGGCGCGGCCTTCGCGCTAGACGGATCGATGCTGGCATGCTATCGGACGGTGGGCACGGTCGACCGACCGCGGAGCATCCTCGAGTTCTGGGGTCTGCCAGAGCAGCGGCTCCTATATAAGGTGGGTGTTGATTGCTATCTGAACACAGTTGCTTTTGCAGCCGATGGGCGTAAGCTTGTGTTGGGTGCCCACTGCAGCTTGATTGGCTACCTTAACGTACTGGATTTGTCTCGGCTTCGTCTGGGGCAGGCAACGAACCGTGTTTAGAGGGATTGGGAGTAGTGTGCTGGACACTGATGGGGCGTTCTTCTTCCACCGCGCTACCTGGCTATACAGTCCCGAATAAGGGTCTAGCATGTGCACCATGGATGCCATGCGCAAGTCCTAGGGTGTGCCTCCAAGTGCCGTTGAACAACGCTATTAACTGATTGGCCAACCCCCTCGCAAGTGTTCCTCCTCGTCTAGTCTAGTACGCATATTGGCCAAATCAACAACAGTCAAAAGGGGTGATAGCTCAGTTGGGAGAAGCGCGCGACTGAAGTCTTACTTCAGTTCCTTAGCAATCGCGAGGTCGCCGGTTCAATCCCGGCTCACCCCAATTTTTTTTGGCTAACCTGTGGTGAGTGACCTAGTGGGGGGCATCCATCGATCCCTCTATATGATATGAAAATACATGAGTGACAAAGTCATGGACCACCCACTTCCCGCCGAGGGTGGAATTGTACCACCAAAGGCTGTCCTTTATTAGTATGTTCTCAAACGATTTCTGCCTATTTTTTGAAATTATATAGACAGCAGCTATAAGGAAAAATTGGTCCAAGTCTTATAGCTACAACTAGGGTATCTAAGCTGAGGGGTTATTCTATTATACACGCCTTGTTTAGGAAAAGCAGGGTTTTATAACATTGTCTTATATAGAAAGAAAAGGCTCTGATTTTAAGTCTTGCTCGCCTTACCTTTATTTCATATCTAGTTCCTTTTATAGTATCTTAGGATTTTAGAAGTTTGTCCCGAGTAGGCTAATTACAGAAGATTCTTGGTTATAGTAACTAGTTGTAAAATGACTATTTTATCCCCGCGGTGCAAGGAAGGTACCACCTGTATAATAAATAGAGTGGTAAATGTCCTGCAGAAGTCGCAAATTACAGACTTATATCACGACTAAATTGAAGAACAACCAAGGCTACTCGGTGAAGACTAATATGAGCGGCTCCTAGAAAACGCGCCAAACCACCAAGACGAACGATGGATAATTCTGAACAAAGGTAAACAATCGAGCCTCGCAACGCCATGCTCGTCAATTCCTGCAAGGGACCATGTCAGCAACAATACCAAAAGAGCCTGCCTGCCGTGTCTGGGATCACTGATGGAATGCATGTGGCATATTTTCCAACTTACAAGAGCTGCAACGTCAAATCCCCATGGATCTTCGCCTTGAGCTGGACCTCGATGTCCAAGTTCAAGTCCAGCCTGAGCCTCAACTGCTCATCCTTCTTTTTCTCTCCCGCCCCTTCGCCCTGTTCCTGCCCCTGGCCGCCGACAATCCCGCCTAGTGTCTGCCCCGCCGTCTTGCCCAGCGTGCCAACGGCCTTGCCGCCTACGTCCTGCGCGACCTGGCCGACCTGGTCTACCGTCTGGTCGACATCGCCCAGACGCGAGAGCTGCTGGTTGTCGCCCGCTGTCTGCTTCGGGTTTCGTCTCCATACTTCGGGGGGCGCGTCTCGTTCGCGGTCAAGTGTGATTGTTCGTCGGGGATGAGAGCGTCGGGTTCTTGCTGGTTCCGGCTCAGGCTCAGGCTCAGGCTCCGGGGAGCTTGTTTCGTCAACCGAGGGGGGTGGTGATACATCACTCGACCCGCCAGCGTCTTCACCCCCGACATCCTCGTCCCCAGGTGGGCTGGGCGGGTCAGCATGGTCGTCATTGTTGATGGACACAGTCTCTTCCGACGCAGTGTCTTCCTGTTCTGCGTTTTTGGCTTCATCGGCCACAGGACCGGTTGCTGGCTTCTCTGGTGTCGGATCCATGGGGGACTTTCTATTCAACTTCGGTGGCTTCCTTTTCGGCTTTCTTGCAAGGCCATCTGGTGAGGGTGCCGCGTCAGCTTTGGGGACCTCGGCGGATGGCGCGGTCGACATTTTGAAGTAGGGGTTATAAAGAGGACGGAGTGCTCGTGGGAGTCAAAGTGTGAGTGGAAGGGTTTATCTCGTGGTTGTCAACAATCCGCAGCCGAGAGGGTCTCACATAGTAAGTACTAAATGATATAGACAAGCTCACAGCTGCCATGCGTGGGAGTCTCGTCCAGGATGGAAATATCTCGATAGAACGAGTCGTGGATGATATCAGCGTGACGGGGAAGGGGGGTGTCTGTAGACCATCCAAAACACTATGGCGTCGTAAGCCATGCATAAACGTGGTATGGCTTGGTTGCCACTAAGGCTTGGAGCGTCTTACTTGCTCGGCTCAACGGTCGGTACCAAGACAGCAAACGGCGCTTATTAGCTAGGGGATAACCATGCCATGGAAACAAGCAGACATTTCTACGTTGCCTCTGTGTCTGGCCTGGTGAGGGAGTGCCATGTTCGTCATCAATCACCTGTCTGGCACAGAGTGACTGTCCAACGAGGAAACCGGGGAGACATATTCGCGTGACGAGGCGACGGAAGGCTCTGGTAGGGCCGGTCGACGTCAATGCAGGTTCGCCATGCGCTCGACTCTAGGGAGTGCACGTTATCATCTCAGAACATACAGTGCACCTTGTCTGGTCCCCTGGCAAATTCTCTCATAAAATCCCCCATCCTATCTACCTTCGAAAGAGAGCGCTGACGAGTTCACAAACACAAGCGAGTCGCCATGGATGATCCCGAACAGGCATATGCCAGAGACGCACCACAGAAGCAGACCGCGACCGCGACCGCGCAGCCAGATCGCCGACGACAGGCCCTCCGTCGCCGACACTCGAAGCGCGCCGAGTTTCCGAACGAGAGCAACAAGGAGTTACAGCCCTACGGAGCTACACAATCACAGGAACTCGCTCGAAACAAAGATCCAACTTCAGGCACTGAAATACAGGGAGCGAATCGCGCGCCCGAGACGCAGTCGATTCAGGCAACGGATCCCAAGAAGGATGAGGATACCGGGCTGAAGCTTCGCCTGGACTTGAATCTTGATATCGAAGTTGATCTGAAGGCGAGGATTCATGGGGATCTGACGTTGGCCCTACTGTACGTATCTACGTATATCTTTCTTTTCAGCGTATCCTGTTTCTTTGATTTCCCCTTACTGACTCCGTCTAGGTCATGAAATAATACGATGCTATTTGCAGGGCGTTATGGAATGGGCATCCGGATGTACAATATAATGACTCCAGAAATAGTTTTTGTGAAATAATAGATAGCATCAAAAACATATTGATCGATCTTTCACAAGCACAAACAGTCAAATAACCACCGTCTTCCACAACCCTGTAGTAAATCGACGGTCATCAAGCGAGAGATCTAATATGCACATCCAACCCCCGTTCCTCGCGAAATCGCTCCTAGTCCTCAGTAGTTCCCCTCTTATCCGATACGTAATCGTAGAAACGCTAGCTCGCCACCAAGCTCGCAGCCAACCCCCCCGGGGTAAGCTGTCGCCAAGGATTGCCAAATCCGGCGATTCTCGACCATCGCCGACCCCCGGACCCACAGCCCGCCAGTCGCATGCCGCGCATTGGGGGCGCTATATGTGCCATAATATAGGTCTGTGCGGCTGTTATATGGAGTTCCGTGGTTGAGAGCCTAACGAGTTCGCCGCTGACTCGGGTGTTTGTTTGGTTGGTTGTGGATGTGGTGTGATTGTAAGACAATGCCGTTTGGCGTGCCCTGGGTGAGGTGAAACTAGGCCACAAGGGCATTAAACAACGAGCCATGACGCGCTGATTATGGAATTGCCATTTTGTTTGACGAAAATCGAATTCTTGTTGGTGTTGCCTTCGTTACGGCGTCATAGTGAAGTAGTTATAGTTAGTTCCTGGGTGAGTTTCCTAACCCATATGTACAGTAGGTAGGTAACGAAGCCCGCCTAGAATCTACAAAGAAACACAGCGAGATACCATCTTAGGTCCCCAATTACATCTGCACGCGAAAGATCAAGTTATATCAATTCGAATCTCATCCTGCAATTATTCATAGTTCCCGTGTCCGCGTTTACCGATTTAGTGGGGAGAAACACATCCGTTGCTCACTGACTATGGCGTCTGCAGCGCCCCAACAGCAGCCAGTCGGCCGCAAGCCCCAGTCCGCACCGGCCAAACTCCATCAGAAGGCCTCTACCCTCCGTCGAAAACTACAGGGTGCGCCAGAAGAACAAAGACAAGTGCAACCTCCTGATACAGCCAAACCCGCCGCTGCTGCGGCCTCTGCATCCGGGTCGGGCAGCCAGCCAACGTCTCTTCCGGACCGCGCGAGACCCGAAAAGCTTCGGCACCGAGAGCCAGAACCAGAGGCAGGTGATACCAAAAGCCTTCCGGGGGACCAGGACCAGAAATTGTCGAACGCCGACGAGGCGGTTCCTCCGCCGGATACCTCAGACCTCACGAACGCTCCGGTCGACGTACCTGACGCTGCACCGGGCGACCTATCCATTCTAGACGGCTTGGAGGTTCAGGATGGCGGAAAGGTCTACGACCACGAGGGAAACCTTGTCGGAGAAGTCGCCGAAGGCGATCCGGAGGACCTCGTTGGACAAACAGTGAATGCCGATGGGGAGATCGTCGACGATGAGGGGGATCCGATCGGCATCATTAAGCTTGTCGCACCTCAACTCGAGGATCAAGATGCCGGTGATATGGAGACACCTGGCGAAGGGGTACCACTGAGTGATGAAAACGTCGCGCCGGAAAAACCGGATGCTGCGGAGGAGGCTGACGAGGCTGGAGGTGCCGCCGGCGATTTGGTCGGAGGCGATAAGGGAACGGACGATGTTGGTAATGAGGAGGAGCGTGGCGATGAACAAGAAAGCATCATTCCTTCAGAGAAGCCAGATGTATCGGAGCCCCAAGCAGACACTGAAGCCCTGCAAGAGCAAGAGTTACCTGACGTCGAAGCCAACCTCCCCGATATCTCCACCCTCGAAGGCCTGAAATGCAATAAGCTCGGCCACATCGTGCGAGAAGACGGCACCCCCGTTGGAGAACTTACCGAAGGTGATGCAAGAAAGCTCGCTCGCGGCGGGTCCCAGCTAGATAGTCAGGGTCAATTTTGGGACGGCCAAGGGCATGTCGTCGGCAAAGCCAAGCCGATACAGATCGAAGAGGAGGAACCAGGACCATTTGCCGACGCTGGTGACCTATTTGTTGTTGACGATGGGATGGTCCAGGATGAGCATGGTAGGACGGTGGGGAGAGTGGTTGAGGGGGACGCGAAGAAGCTGCTTGGTCGCGCTGTTGATGATGACGGGGACATTCTTGATAAGCGAGGAAATGCCATTGGGCGAGCGGAGCCGTATGAGCCTCCAGAGGAGGAGGAGGAGGAAGAGGAAGAAGAAGAGAGCCAAGATCTCTCTGCCCTGGCAGGTTTAGTGGTGAACAAGCTCGGCAACATCGTCGACAACAACGGGGCTATCATTGGAAGAATCACCGAAGGCAACCCCAAGAAAATGGCCGGGAAAAAGGTGGACGGTCAAGGACAAATTTGGAGCGACACCGGCAAAGTCATCGGCCAGGCAGAGCTGATCCCCGATGAGGAACGTGAGAAGCCAGAAGGAGAATTTTCCGGACTTGAAGGTCTTACAGTTGGAAAAGAAGGAATGATCATGGACTCTTCCGGCGAGGTTGTCGGACGACTGGTTGAGGGCGATCAGCAGCGGCTCAAGGGCCGAGCGGTGGATGAAGATGGAGAAGTTATAGACAAGCTCGGCAATGTCATTGGGCGCGCAGAGCGTTGGTCACAGCCAGAGGAGCCTGAACCTGAACCTGAACCTGAACCTGAACCTGAACCCGAGCTCTCCCCTGAAGAAGCAGAGAAGCAGCGCCAGGAGAAGGAGGACGAGGATCTGGCGAAGAAGATGTCTGGGATTGTTCAACAGACGTTGGACTCTGTAGGGCCGCTCTGTCGACAGATTAGCCAGGTGAGATCCTAGTTTCAGCCCTGCTAGAACACATCAACTAACCTCTATTTCCACCTCAGCACATCGAGAAAGCGAACCGAACACCGAAAGATGAACTGGACGAAGAGCAGCTGGTCAAAGACGTGAAGCCCTTGATCGAAGAAGCCGGCAACGCGCTCCAAGGCTGCAAAGCCACCCTCCGAGCCCTTGACCCCGATGGCCACATCGCCGAAATGGCAAAGGCTCGCAGCGCCACACACGATGCAACTCCGGCAGAGCAACATCTGGCAGACCTCCTCAAAGAGCTTACGCAGACCGTGGCGGAGACGATCGACAACGGCCGCCGCCTCATCGCCGACATGCCGCACGCCAAGAAGGAAATCAACCCCATGTGGGCGCTGTTGTCTGAGCCACTCGTCCAAATCATTGCTGCGGTCGGCTTGCTGCTGAGTGGGGTGTTGGGGCTTGTAAGTAACCTGCTGAACGGGCTCGGCCTAGGAGGACTATTGGGAGGATTGCTCGGGAATCTTGGGCTGGATAAAGTTCTCGAAGGGTTTGGCCTGGGCTCGGTGACTAAGGCGCTAGGGATTGAGGGTAAGAAGTAGTCGATCTCACAAAACTGTCATGTTTGTGGTCTGACCACCATGTAGGTGAGGTGTCTCCGAAGGCTGTTTTTGTTTCATTTGTTTTAGTAGTCTACTGGGCGCTGCATGTACTGTTTCTGGATTTATGGGATACTTCGAGTGATAGTAAAAGTAGCGAAGATTAGTGAATGATTCAGTGTATATTTCAGTGGGTTTGACTGTGCAGCGAGACAGCTAGACCTAATAGGTTCCCCAGAGGCCGGACGTGTATGCACTAGTAGACGTATCGGAATTCCGGATTCTCCAGGTCGGTCACATCTCTCAGCCCATCATCCCTCTGTCCAATCTCCGTAGCTACATCCACCCCCATCCTGTCCCTCTTCGCATTCTCCCTCCGCAGATAGAGCAGCAGAGCGATACAATCCACCACCACGACAACAAGACAGATCAGAATCGCCTGGAGCCCGCTCTAACCACACATTCACATTAGTCTCGAGGCCAGATACTAGTAGAGAGTGAATAAATGAATGAATCAAGACGAACCTGATACCGCGGCGCCTCGCTCTCGAAAAACAACTGCGGCCCGATAATATTTCCGACGCAGTACATGACGAAGAAAATCGCGTTTACGGTAGACCGCTTGGTGAAGCCTCCTATGTTCGAGCTGATCATGGCCATTATCACGGGTAGTGCGGCGGAGTATGCGCCCATTAAGATTAGTCCAATGTAGCGGGATGCGACGGCGAATGTTGAGTACACGAGGGCGGTGCCGATGACACTGGTTTTGTGATGGTTTGGTTAGTGCTTGCAAAGTGCATTGGAGGGGAGGATTATGCTACTACCTTATAATGGTCATCACGACCGAGACGATGAGGCGAGTGTTGCGGACTTTCGACGCGGTGATGGATCTGGCGAATATTAGGGCAAAGTGACTGACAGGTAGGATTGGGAAACCCACGAGCCGAGGACGAATAGAAACACGACGAATCCTCCCGGAATACCCAGGAGAAGTGTGTGGAATGTACTATAGCCGAATCCTTGAAGGATAAGACCAGAGAACTGTACATTTCGTTAGTGGCGGCTGCCCCAACGCTAAGTAAGGTGCTGTATTCCACATACCGTGGTAAATCCGCCATTTGGGATATTCGCGGCGAGGATATAGACCGCAAGTAGATACGTCTTCGGATCAACAAAGGCCTCCATGATCTGGCCACGGTTGATCTTGTTGGATTTAAAGCCCGCTTTGTTCGAGGCGAGTCGGTGGAGCGCAATGGCGCGTTCTTCTTCTGTCAGAAACGAGGCGTTTGCTGGCGAGTCGGGAAGCCGGAAGAGCATGAGGATTCCCCAGAGGAAAGTGACGAGGCCGAAGATAATAAAGAGCCACTTGACGAAAGATGAGCCAGGTTCCGAAGCCGGAAATGAGAAAGAGCGATGCATACCTGCCATGGTTTGATCCCGCCATCTATCTGCCAGATACCGACTGCAATCAGATTGCCGAACATCAGCGAGAGCGAATTCCCGCAGAACCAGATCCCGTGTCGGAGCGGCTGTTCAGAGGATCGATACCAGAGCGAGGTAATCAGACTGAATCCTGGCGAGATACTCGCCTCCGTCACGCCGAGGAAGAACCGGGTTACCATGATCCCGGCGAAGTTTTTTGTTGCGGCGTGGCAAGCAAGGACAACAGACCAGATCATACTATGAAATATTAGGATGTGGATTCGAGTGACGCTGGAGTGGGTGAGAAGGAATACAAGTTCACAGCAAGGTATTTCCCCAACGGGAACTTGACCAGCAGCATCGAGGCAAACGGGCTGAAGACCAGGTATCCGAAGTAGAAAATACTGGACGACCAGCTGTATTGGGATCCGACAAGGTCGAGATCTTCTCTCAGACCCATTAGAGAGGTATAGTTTAGCGCCTGTTTGTCGAGGAAGGCCATCATGTAGGCAAATAGCATAATAGGCAAAAGCCTGGACGGTCAGAATTGTCGTTGTAGGCTTTAAGGAAAGAAATTCACATACATGAAGTCGACCTTGCGGACAAGCTTCCTCTCCGCATTTGCAGAGAACGAGGCCAGGCCAGGAAGCTGTTCAAGCGCTCCTTTTTCGCAGCTCGATTGCTCGAGTTCGGAGGATTTCTTCTCGTTGAGATCGGCCATTTTGGAATTGGGAATTCCTATCATCGATTGTGTATAATAGAAAGCAGGTAGGGTCCTACATCTTCAGGCTATATATACAATCTTCCATATCAGTTGCCTCCCAGAATCCAATATAGCGTGGCTTCCCCGCAACAAGATATCGGCTCGTCTGTGATAGGGACAAGTGGAGAGCGAGCTAGAAATAGACGCGATTGGCTGTGTCGGCAACGCTAACGCATGGCAATCTTTCCCCAGCTTTCGACGCGGCGTGTTGGAGATACATACGCAGCGGTCGATGTTGAGCGGTTGGGTTCGAGACTTTGAAGCGATGCTGAGAGATACTGCACGACCTCGGTAAACTGTGTGCCTATCGCGGATATAGCTCTTTTGTGTGGGTATATTTTCGAACTTGGGTTTCTGGCTACACATTTCGCCTACTTATCATACCGAGTGCAAATCGCTTATCGCCCCAAATATATATTTCACCAAAAGGTTTATGTTTTATCATCCTAAAGAAACTATTGATCCCTCTCGAAATCCGCCTTCACCTGCTCAGCAAATTTATCATCGCCCAATATCTGACAAGCCACAACGGCCATGCCTGCCGCGCAGTCGAGCGCTCGCTTATACGACTCCATCGACCCTGCCCCTGCGGTGAACTGTGGCGTGTGGTTGACGCCGTCGGTTTGGATAGTGAAGATGCCGTGGAAGCCAGGCACGGTATATGATACATTTCCTAGGCGGTAATTAGACACATAAATGCGACAAGCTTCGGCCAAGGGGGTTGGCCTACCCATATCGGTTGATCCACCACCGGTCTTCTCCTGTGCTGGAACGCTAAAGACTGCCTGGTGGTCCATCGCTCGCAAAGCAGTGACATAACTTTCGCAAATGGGGGTGTTTGTTTTTAGGTCTGCGTACGAGGGGCCCCTGGGTCTTTTTTAGTACCATGATCCAGGTCGTAGATGAAAGGGACATACCACTCGAAGTCAACTTTGCATCCAGTGGCTGTGGCTGCACTTTCGAAGCACTTGATGACTTTCTCGGTCAGAGGCTTTAGGCTCTTGATCGTCGGGGATCGGATGTAGTAATCCACCGTGGTTGACGCCGGAATGACATTCGGCCGATCGCCTCCATTCACAATGACACCATGGATTTTTTGCGATGGAAGAATCTGCTGTCTGAGCAGCGAGATATTCACGTAGGCCGCAACTACTGCATCCAGCGCATTAATGCCCTCCCACGGTGCAGCCGCAGCATGTGCAGGCTTGCCGGTAAAGGTCACTTTGACCTTGTCATTGGCGAGGAAGCCGCCAGCCGGGGCGGTTGCGACACTCAAGAGCTTAGGATGGTCAGGGGTCATTGGCATCGGATGGACCATGAGACATGCATCTACGTCCTTATAGGCGCCAGCGTCGATGAGGCGGACCTTGCCACCGCCCGATTCTTCTGCGGGTGTGCCTAGTAGTCGAACAGTGAAGTTGGTGTCCTTGGACACGGCTCGCATGGCTTCACAAGTTGAGATGAAAGCTCCGATGGAGCTAGTGGCGATAAGGTTGTGGCCACATGCATGGCCCATTCCTGGAAGGGCATCGTACTCTGCGTTGAAGGCCACGATGCGCCCGTCCCCAGTGCCGTGCTTGAATTCAATTTCGAATGCGGTTTTCAGGCCAAAGGCCTGACGTCGAATAGTGTAGCCCTGGTCCTCGAGGACCTTGAAGAGGTCGCAAATATTCTTGTGAGCTTCATGTTCTTCGTAAGCGAGTTCCGGATTGGACCAGATCTGCAATGGTTAGATAAGTCGCTGATATAGATAAAGGGAACTTGCTTTCTGGTTTATGTCTTGCAGCCGCGTGTCATGGCGCTGGAGGCTGGCCTGGACCTCGTCAATGAACCGTAGCTGAGAACCTTCAAGCTGCATCGTGTCGTTATCGCGGTAATCTTTACAGTAGGTGTAAAGAGAACATGATCGCAAGTCCTGATTGTCGGGTTAAATAGGATCCTGTGCCATCATTTCCACATCTAGTCTTGATCGAGCTGTCGGCAAAGTCGCCAAATAGAACCAACTATGTTATGATAAGCCAAATGGGTCATTAGGCGAGATAGCTTGACTGATCTGAGGTTGCCGATATAGCCAATCAGAAGACAGCCCTCGGCTATCACCGAACTACCCCATACCAGGAGATGGCGAAGAGTGGGCCCGAAAAGTTGGAGACACGCGGCGGTTGCTGAACATCCCCGCTCCTCTTTACCCTCCTTCTTCTCCCCAGAGGACGCAATCTGCTCACCATTCTCCTTACTGCCGTACAGGGGATGAATAAGCACTCAGGAACAAACCGTCGGGGAAGAGTGGTTGAACAGCCGAGAACTGCCCGTTCAAAGAACGGTAGGAACCGATGGCTGATGAATACTCACACGAGCTAATGCTGATTGCTACCCCAGGTTGTCGCACGTGTCGAATTCGCAAGGTCAAGTGTGACGAGGAAAGGCTCCGCATTGCTGGTCAGCATGAACCACAGTGCCGGCGCTGTTCCGCTGCTCGCATCCTGTGTGAGTGGCAGGGTGGGCCGATTCCCCGCAAGGAGTGCAGCAAAAAAGGACCCAAAACCATGAGTCAGGAAGGAGCGGAGTCTCAGGGCCTCGCTGTTTTGACCCAGTCGGCAGGCACGGTCTCTCCTTCCCTCACGGCTCCCACTCCCTCGCGTTCCATCTGCAGGCCAGGGAGCACGCTGCAGGCCGCCAACTCGCTCTCGCTTTCCACATTCGACCGACTGTGTCTGGACTACCTGCAAAGCTCGGCTCTCGTAATCGTCCTCGGCAAGCACTGGCCGTGGTCTACAATCCACTATGCATACCACAGAATCGCGGTGAAGGAGCCGATGTTGATGAGCGCTATTCTCGCAAGTACCGGAAGTGAAATTCGCCAGTCGCGACTATACAACCAAGACCAGCTGCCTGGAATTCCCCCGTATCCCGATTCTTCCGACATTGACGCCAGGTTGCATTATGGGCGGGCCTTATCTGGCCTCCGTGAAACTCTACAGCAAGAAGTCCAGACTCCAGAACAGATCGAGGCTATTTTCATCACATTGTGGTTACTGATCGATTACGAGAACAGATTCGGGAGCGGTGCTGCAGCAATAAATATTCATATTCGTGGCATCCAGGGGCTGCTTTTTGACCATGTTGTCCCTGCGTTAAAGTCTCCAGCACAAGCACTACAACCCCTCGTTCAGCATGGAAGCGAGGCCTTAGCATCCCCACCCGCATCCCGAAGCCTGAATGATATTTCCCGAACAAATAAGCACGCCGCCGAATGCGACGCATACGATGGGCAGCTTCGCAGGACAGCTGTGCCCCTCTTCCTCTTATGGACGCTCTACTTTTACACACCGGGTGCTCTGTTAAATGCAGCTCAATCCTCCAGCATAGACGACAGCCTCTTTCGCTCGTTTCTCGTAGCCGAAAAACACGATGGCGATTTAAGGTTGGAGGATCTCTACAGGATTAGTCGCCAGTCGCCCTCTCGGTTCTGGGGCGATAGCTATCCAGCGACTGCCAAGCTAGATGACCTTGAAAATCTCCCCGGCCTGACATTATACCACAGAAGCCATGTAGTACAGTTCAAAATAACCGAGTTAGTTAAGAGAGGGGACTCAGGGCTTGTTAACGAAGACTCCTACTCACAAATACTCGCCGAAATTGTTAGCATATCAGAGGTAAGCCCCTGCGCCCTAAATGGACTGCTGCGTAAATAATACTAACCATCTTAGGAATACGACGTCGTGCTCTCGTCCGCCAAATCCGCTCACTCCTGCGACGTCGCTGGCCCTGGTCGACGCGTACTGGAGACGATGTACTGGGCGTCCATAACATTCTACGGCACACTCGTCTACTTCCACCTCTGTACAAAACAGCTTATGCAGCGGTCCGGACTACCTAAGTCACCTCCAGTATCGCGATTGATTCCACTTGAAACTGCTGTGTCGTACGTCCTAGAACTATCGCTACGACTCCACCGCAGTAGACCGCGTCTCATGCTCCGCATCCCCTGGCAGCTTTTCATCGCGGGCATCGCAACATCGGACACTATATACCAGGACTGGGTGTCTATCCGGCTAAGGGAGCTTGGGCGGTACGGTAGAAACTTTACGCGCTTAAGTGACCGGTATGATGAGATTATACGCGGTGGAGATCCGTTTGCGTCTGCACGTTGTTTGGGTATGTTGAGGGATTGCTAGCAGATATGCCCATCTGATATGCAGACTGGATTGGGACTATGATACTAAAGCTCATATGGAATCTTGAGGAGGCTTCGTCAGCACCCAGCCCTCTTACTAGAACGTTTCCCCAAACCATGTACCCCCTCGACAGTCGTCACACCTTGGGCGCCTGATGTTCAACAACAACGGCATCCTCCTCGCCCGTCCCAACGCTCTCCTCCCCTTCCTCACCTTCCCCCTTCCTCCTCGCATCCATCCGACTCATCAGCATAATAAAGACCACAATCCCCAAATAAACCACACTCAGCGCCGTCGCCCACGCAAACCCACCCCTAAACCCCGGCGCCTTACTAACAGGCCACGCAACAAGCGGAACCACCAACCCGGCAATCTCACTGAACGTATTATAGCACGCGAGCGAAATCGCCCTCACCTCGAGATCCCCCGCTAGCCCCTCGGCAGTCCACGCCACGAGAACAGGGATCGTCCCGTACGCCCAACCGACGGAGATATACGCGAAGAACTTCAAGCCATCGGGCACGGACCAAACCGTCAAGACCAGATTCGCGAAGATACAGAGGACGCCCGAGAGGACGATGGGCTCGAGCCGCGAGCCGCGCAGATCCGAGTAGAAGCACATGAGGAGCGCCCCCACCGTCGAGGCCGCGTGCGTGATCGTGCTCATGTTGTTGACCAGCGCGACAGAGTATTTGTCCGGTTGGCTATCGAGCCACAGGATGAAAGGGGTGCCCTGGCAGTAGGTCTGCTGGCAGAAGATCACGAGGAGGAAGACGAAGGCGTAGGGGCGCCAGGTGGTCAGCACGCGCTTGAAGAGGGTGCGGTGGAGGCCCGTTGAGGGGGTGAAGCCGTCTTCTTTCAGGCGTGAAACGGCGAGGGCTTTCTCGCGCGCGCTGAGAAAGCGCGATTGGGTGCGTTCGGGCATGTCAGGGAAGATGAAGAAGCCGCTGGGGTTTTGTTAGTTATGGGATAAGGATGAAAAGAATGGTCAATTAAGGAGGTGACGAACAGGAATGCTACGGGGATTGTTATCACCGTGCAGATGATGAACAGCCATCTCCAGCCCTGCAGGCCGTGATTATTGTTCAGGTTTGTGTATGCGGCTGCTTGCAGGTATCCGGCGATCATTTGGCCCAGCGGGTTGGCAATCCAGAAAAGGGCGTTCCGGCGACCGAGTTCTTTCTTCCGGTACCATCTGAACGAAACATGAGTCTGGCTGCATGATAAGTTATACAAGAATATAGACGTACGAATTGACCACATGGACTAGTCCGACGTAGCAGGATGTCGCGCCCAGGCCGACGAAAAACCGCATGACGACGAGCTGTTCGTAGGTTTTGACAAAGGCGGTCCCTAAAGTGAAGATACCCCAGAATATTTCGGCAAAAGGGAGGTAGTATTGAGCACTATAACACGTTATTAGGGTTTATGATGATATCCAAACTTAAGGGTGCTTACGGATATTTGATCAAGATTAGGTTGCTGGGGATTTGGAAGACGACGTATCCGACCTCATCTGCACTGCTATCAGCCATTTCCCACTTGTTATCACGATCAAGGCAAGGGGGCACCCACAGGCAGCATTGATATAATTCAACTTATCTCCTGTTAGATTGAGATCCTCCCGCATCCCTGACACATATGCGTTTGCTAGTTGTCGTCAGTTGAGAGGTGCAAACTACAATGCCGGTTCCCACTCACTCAACGCCGAAACATCCAGGTACTTGACGAAGAACGAAAGACAAGCGTACGGCAAAACGAGCATATCAAGCTTCCGAACAAGGCTCCGCTCCTCCTGCGGCATCCCGGCTGGGAACCATCGTGTCGCTTCCTCGAGGCGCGCGAGAAACCCCATCTTCAAAACCGCGGAAGGATCCTTTGAGAGATAGATTGCAAATTTACAGGAGGAGACTGAAGAACCATCCCCTTTATATACCTACCAGCGGAGAAACTGCTCTCTGGGCGATACTGGGCACAAATGCTTGACAGCTCCACTAGAGCTTAGCAACGCCATCCCGAGTATACAATTGTAGGGCAAATGGTATCATCCACCTACTCCAACTATGCTTGCGCCATCGGAGGATAAGTTAACACCACTCAGTACATGCTTGTTCTTCACACGGACGTTTCCCGAGCTTTGACATCATTACCGGACTAGGCGTCGCATGCTGCTCTTCTGCCTACCCATGAACCTGACTCGACCTTGGTCAAAGTGAGGCTTATCACCGACGGCCCGTGTCCCCGCTATTCCGGTCAGCACTGTGTATGTCTTGACAAGTTGCGTAGTTTCCGGCCCACAAGGAGTTATCTCATAGACAATGAGCTGGCAAGGGTGGTTTACACATCCTCCCAGTGTCTATACAGATTTTATACCCTGTCATCAGGACTATTAACCATGGGTTCTCAAGACTACCCCGTGTTAAGCGCGAATAGACAAGCGGTAGAGGCTCCTCATTCATGTCGGTCAAGAATTCGTGTTTCTAGCCTAGTCTATTTCTATCTACTTCGCCGTTTACAGTTTGCTCGCAGGTACCTGAAGACCAGAGACGGAACTCGTCCCCGCGTATGACTCTTGTTTCTTGCCCCCCTCAAACTCCTTCACGACGTGTGCAAATCCCCCCTCGACATCATATTCCGATAGCCACTCAGTAGCAGGTCTGTTCCTTAACCTTTCAATAAGTCTGGCATCCTCCTCGTCGTCGGATTTGGCGGGCGGCGCCTTTTTACTCGTATCCAGGAGACCGTGCACAACCCGCAAGAGGCGATCTGTGTGTGGTTGTCGAACACTCTCATACAGCTTCAGTGCAGACTCGATTTTCTCTGGAGATGAGACAAGCCCCACATGTCTAAAGGCAAGAGCCAGAGCAAAGGCATCATCAAGTGCTAGAGACCCGCCCGCCGCAAATGCGCCACCGTGCGCATGCGCAGCGTCGCCGACAAGAGTCACCCGGGACCCGAACACCCATGTTTTCAGCCTGTCGCCCGTGAAGTTGGGGTAGAGGTTTGTGTATGGCGTCGTTTCGGCCAATGCTCTCACAACGGGGTTCCAGTCCTAGCGGTAAAGTTAGATTAGCTGCAAGTATCTCGAGATATGCCTAGGGCAGGTACCACCTTATATCGCTCCCTCAAAAAGGTAATGTCGCCCCTTTGGTCCCACGCGACGCTGTCCTCGATTTCCTCGGAACTGCGCGGGTCGCTGTAGGCACCTACGGTCGTATACTGGTTCTTGCCTGTTGCAGTATTAGCCGCGTATCTCCCGTGGCAAGTAATGGTGCATACCAAGTTTTGACGCGAAAAAGTTATCGTTGGGCCCCCACCAGTGCATTGAATCCGCTGGCAGACCGGGGATCTTTCCCTCGACCAGGGCCGCATCGAACGTGGCTCTCATGAACACCCTGCCACCGAAGCGCAGCTTGTACTCTGGGATAAACGACTGGCGCACTTTCTAGCGTGAAATCAGATTTTCGATGCTTAGGCACAGAAACAGGTTATTCAACGTACCGATTTGATCCCATCAGCCCCAATTAGAATATCTCCATGTGCGCTCGTCCCGTCTTCGAAGAACAGCGACACTCCATCGTCGGAGGTTTCAGCTCGGACGAGTTTCTTACCCAAGTGGATGGATTCCTTGGGCAAATGTTCGAGAAGCGCAGAATGGATGTGGCCGCGATGGAAGCGAGTGGTGTGGTGGCGGGGGTCTGGGACGTTGATATGCGTGTCGACCGAGATGACCTGGTTCGTTTTCCAGTGGCTGGCCATGCGCGATTCATTAGCACCATCGTGCGAGGAAGAAAGGTCTGATAGACGAACCGAAAGATCTGCGGAATCCCACTCGCGCTGCGAAAACCCGTCTCGTCCGTGAGCGCATTGTGGACGCCGAGTTTCTCCAGCGTGCGCATTCCCTGCGTTTGAGTATCGTTAGAAGGCAATCACACGGAGAATCGCTGGATTTGTTCGTACATTTGGACTGAGCGCAATGCTTGCTCCGATCTCCAGGAGCTCGGGCGCCTGTTCGTAGAGCTGCACGTCTATGTTCGGTAGATCCGATACGCGCGCGAGAGCTACAGCAGTCGCAAGCCCCGCAATTCCCGCGCCGGCGATCAGGATCCTCGTTGTTTTGGTGTTTTCAGCCATTTTCAGTGACACGACACCTTCAAAAACATCCGACACGATGATTTCGAGAAGAGGGGGGGACCTAGCGCTTATCAGTGTAAAGACTATCTATCATCCTATAAAAATTGGAGTAACCTGCTGTCTCCCCTCGAATCTAGCCCACTCCCAAGCCAAGCACGTCAGCGGTGCATACCTGACGCAAGGTCGCGGATTGCGAATGTACGCGTGATTTTAAGACAGCTTGGCGCGTTGCTTGTCCAATGCCACAAACTCTTACTCTGTTCTGCAGAGCTTCACCCTTCGCCTACTCCAACTTTTCCAGCACTTTCGGCGTTTGCGTCGGCGCTGGCCCGCTTGGGCTCGTCAGGACTGCCGTTTCTGACATCGTGGCTCATTGCGCAATGGCTCGGCGCGGGTGTGGGAACGGCTTGAACACTGCTTAAAGTCTTGCTCAAAGACTGGAGGGCCCTGTCGACGATGACAAGTTTCGAGCCAGGTTTCATATCTTGCAAAATGTCGTCTACGAAACCCGTCTTCGAGGCCACGGCCGATACCGACAGCGCAAGCGACAGCGCAAGCGACAGCGAGTTCAATAATGCGCCAAAAGTGCCCGCCCAGTTCGCCGATGAGAGCTTCAAGCTCTTCTCGAAAATCCAGGTTACGGATCCTACGCCAGAAGAGGCCAGAGCAATACGGAACAAATGCCTATGGCGGATCCTGCCCTTCCTGTGCATTGGATACCATCTGATGTACGTCGATAAGCAAACGGTAGGTCACCACCTCCCATTGCAAGAATGAAAATTAATAAGTAAATAGCTGGGAAGCTCTGCCATCCTGGGTATTATGGATGATGCACACCTCAATTCGAACCAGTATAACTGGCTGTCCTCGATCTTCTACTTCGGTTATCTGCTCGCCGAATGGCCGCAGAACTGGGCTTTGCAGAGGTTCCCTGTCGGCAAATGGCTTGCTGGGAATTTGATTATCTGGTCAGCACCTTAGACTCTTGACCAGGGACAGTCGCTGATTTGTTTCGCAGGGGCTCAATCATTCTCCTGCACATTCCGTGCAATAGCTTCGCCAGCCTGTTCGTTGTCCGCTTCTTCCTCGGCTTAGCAGAGGCCTGCATTGTCCCGGCATTCCTGCTCACCATGTCGATGTTCTTTACATATGGCGAGCAAGCAGTCATGATGCCGATCATGTGGTCAATTGGTAACTCTAGTCCCATTACCTCTGGTCTTCTGTCCTATGGGGTGCTGTGGATCGACACTGGGAGGTTTTCGCCATGGAAATGGTTCATGGGTTAGTCAATTACCTACTACTATCACAATGTGGCTAATGAACAAACAGTCATTACTGGCGTTGTCACGGTCATCTTCGGCGTCATTGTTGGAATCTTCTTCCCAGACAGCCCGGTCAAGGCCAAGTACCTGACCCACGAAGAACGCGCGAAAGCTATCCTTCGCATCAAAGAGAACCACTCGGGGATTGAACAGAAGACATTTAAAAGATACCAGTGAGTGTAAACCGTTATTCCGCACTTATAATCACAGAACTAAGTAATGCATGTGCAGATTTATCGAGGCCATCTCCGATCCAAAAACATGGCTTTTCTTCCTCCACGCGTGGTCGCAGGAAATGGCCAACGGAATGACAAACCAGTACTCGCTCATCATCAACTCGTTTGGCTTCACAGTTCTCCAAACTACTCTCTTGGGCTGTGTCAGCGGTGCTGTCTCGTTCGTCTCTTTAGCTTCTGCGGCGATTGCTCTCTACCATACCAAGGTACCGTACCTCCAGCTCTTCCACATCCAAATCTCCACGCTGACAGAAACAGAACTCTCGCGCATGGATCTCACTCATCGCGTACATTCCCGCCGCACTATCGAGTATTCTCCTCCTTGCTCTTCCCTGGTCCAATCGATGGGGTCTGATCTCGGGCATCTGGATCCGATCCACGGCTGGTATTCCGTATGCAGTTGTTATGATCTGGGCGGCGAATGCCTCTGCGGGACATACGAAGAAGACGACCGTTATCGCTCTCTACCATGTCGGATACGGCCTTGGAAACATTATCTCGCCACAGCTGTTTAGGCCGGAGTGGAAGGTTTGTCCCATCCAAATTCGACTGGTCTTCTTCGTCACTGCAGTTACTGATTCATAATGTAGCCCCGCTATCGCCCAACGTGGATTATCATTCTAGTGGTACGTTGACTGAACTAACCCATCGTTGTCTGCTGCGATCCTGACTCGAGTTCTCATTATAGGTCGCTGCGATCCTCCCCTCGATCATCATCGTCGTGCTCCGAGTCTACTTAAGCAGAGAAAACAAGCGTCGGGACAAGCTCGCTGCAGAGAATCAAGTCACTGCGAACGGAATTGTCGAGACTGTTGATGCCGACGGCAGTAGAATCACGCGTGTCGTGGACAACACCCAGATGGATCTGACTGACCGCGAAAATCTAACCTTGTAAGTTGCACATTATTCTGAATTTTGCGGTATCAATAGTTAGTTTGGTTCTAACTTTGGTAGCCGGTATGTGCTGTAGATGTACAGCGTTTGGTGTCAGTGGTGTGTTATGGCAGTCGTTGGCACAACCTGCAAAAAGCATATTCTCTATTTACGAAAATTGTATCATTTGGAGCGTAATATCTCATCCATTTTTATCTCTATCCAACATCTCTCCGTAGGAAATACCTCACATACCTAAGAAACGACACCTTATGCCCTCCTGGGAGGAGAAAACGCTGTGTCCCCCAAGTCAAGACACAGCCGGCAAAACCCAACAAATAAATTCAACATTTCGGGATCACCTACTGGGAGTTTTTTTTTCCTCCTTTCGCCGTAGCTTCTTTCCCCTTCTCCTTCGCCTCATCCGAACTATACCCATCCTCGGGATCCGAAGCACACACCACATAGCCCCCATCCCTATACCTATCAATCTCCCTCTGGACTTTCCTCATGGTACCCTGGGGAACAACCCCGCCGAGCTCGAGATCAAAGATCGCGTCAACAACGCACTGCTCTGGCTTGCGGCCGGCCCTCATCATCTCCGCGGCGCGCCTGATCGTGTCGCGGTGCTTGCGCTCGACCGTGCACACCTTCAGTTGCCAGGTCAGGCCCTGCGGGTTGAACACGGTGCTGGAATCCACCTGTTCCGCTTGCTCCGGGGCACGCGCCACGTCTACCATCAGACACACTTTGCTCTCGGTCTCGGTCATCATTGTCCAGCCTTCGGTGTTGCCGGGGCGGGAGACGAGGCCGATCAGGAGGGTTACTGTTGATGTGGAGCCCATTTTTTTGGTTAGTTGAAGTATGTTGTTTGTTGAGGTTGGGGGGGACGGGACTGGCGATGGTGGTGACTGGAATGGGGCGGGGACAAGAGGATGTTGGTGTCTGATGGAATTGGACCGGATGGCTAGGGGTTTATATGTCAGTAGATAATTTTCTTTGACATGGTCTAGATAAATGTTTGCATCCCTTTTGATATGTGTTCATCAACAAGCTCTTTATCATGTGGTCCAAAAGAGAATAGTAAATAGTCCCTTTCAGCGGGCGAACAGCCCTAGACGGTGGATTGTGTCTCATAAAGTAAAGCAATCCTTTTGTGTATGTTTACATTCTTTACCTTTATCTAGCAGAATAAACCACGTTTCTAATATAACCTTTTGTACCCTGTCTGCGCCGGGATGGTTCCCTTGATATGTGGCCCTTGCAAAATTTACTGATGTTATGGGTCAACTACCAACATAGAGAGTGTCTCAATGTTCTTTGATTCCAGTTTTCTAAGGTGCAGTCATTTCAGATCGTCGACCATAGTACCCCTTATCCTCTCATTGCGAGATTTACTCAGATTTTTTTCTCGCGACTCAATATACCACCATATTCTGTGCTAAGAGACAACCAGGACACTGACAAAGTCAAGTTATTATAAAAGAATGCATTCACTGCTGTTATTCTAAAAATCCCTCCGTCACGTGGCACTACCACCCTATCCAGCCTTTAATCAGGTCTAATAGCTCAACGTGTATAACAAAAAGCGAGATACTAAAACAAGGAAACTCCTCCAAAAACAGAGCCCTCACCTCCCAGCCCAAACCTGCGGTTCCTCAACCATCTCCATAAACACCTTCCACGCCATCTTATACACGAACCCTTCCTTCTCAAGCATCCTAATCTCCCCGAGGACATACCTCTGCCTGCCAGGCGCAGGCAGAACCTGATCCGCAACCTCCTCGAAAGCCCTCTTCTCCTTGTCGCCGTGGATCGTCCTGACCATATGCCACGGGCAGACATCATTATAGTCGAACCGCACGTCGGTCTCCTTGTACCGGTGCAGACTATCGGTCTGGGGCTCGCGGTTCGCGTGGTACATGGTGCAGTTTGTCGCGAAGCCCCCGTCTGTCGTCACTGCCTCTGGGGCGAGAATCAGCGTCCAGTGCTGGCCTGTTGTTGTATCCTGTGGGAAGGCCATGCCGATGTAAAGGCTGTAAGAAGAACTCGGCGCTCTCGATTCTGTTTTGCGATGGTACGCTTGTGGGTTCGGGCTGGGGCGGGGACCGGGGATTGAGTATATGTTTAAGATCCATGGTTTGAGTGCAGACGTGTGAATAGATATAGATAGGCGGTATGTATAGCTGGATGGATGTCGTGGTATGGGCGTAGAATGGATTCTTGTTCTGTCTCTTCTTCGTCTTCTTGCTGTTATTCTTCCCTCTTAGGATGGCATGTCACCACGTTTCTTTTTACCTCCTAGTATCCCTTGACTAACCGATAACAAAGGGCATCTGTTGATCTTAACAATGAAGCGACGCTGGCTGAGATAAGCAATATGGAGCAGCCTTTTCCAGCCATGAGCGATTCATCGCGCACAAGGAATAAAAACCTTCAATTTAGTTTGATCCTTTTTTTACTCCCCACGCCCGAAACAATGATCTTTGTATTGTCGTCCGTCGCATAATCAGTTCTGTGGCCACAAATCGAGGGGGCTGTCGGTCCTAGGAATAAAAGAAAGACAGCCAAGACAAAGCGGGGCTGCACCAGGGCTCCGGTGGAGACCCGGGTCTGGTAGGCAGTTAGCTCTCTCCTCAGAGATTTGCATATGGCTCGAGAATTGATCATAAATTGTCATTAGTCAAATCTATATCGATAAGTATATCACGTCTCTGCTGCGCATGACGGTTAGCGTACTCCCGTCATTCGGGTACATTATTATTATAGATACGGAAGGCTCGGCAAGGAAGCTTGAGATGTAGCAAACCGCCTTACACAAGCCCGGGAGTCGCAGAGGTTGATTATGAGACGAACCCGCATATCACACCAGCCACTAAACAATCAAAGTCTCCACGTGAATCTAAACGGACCTGAAATCAATTTCACGCCCCCCAAGCCCTCCTCTCAAACCATCTAAGCGGCACATACAACACCCCCGCGAGAACAAGCGCAACCTCAAACCCAATATCCCCCGTGGTCTCCGCAATCGGCCCCGTAAACCACGCCTGGCCCATACAGGGGACAACAAGCCCAAACGAAAGCGCCATGGCCCCGATCGCCGCCAGCCCACTGGGCAGCTGCTTCGCGCGATCCCAGCTCGCAGCCTCGTACCGCGAGCAGTCACCACGGCCGCGGAAGACGAAGTGCTCAACCAGGACAACGGAGACGAACGCCGCGGACCAGTACGCGATGACGTAGAGGAAGTTCTCGAGATTAGTGAAGAAGGAGCGTGCGGCAACGACCGAAACCGGGATGAGGATTGCGGTGTAGACGATCGACCATATAAAGCGGGGGACGCGGACGAAGAAGGGAAGGAGGAGTTGGAAGTTTAGGGAGATCGAGTACATGGATGCGGCGAGGTTGCCGAGGAGGGAGAACGAGAGGAGCACCGAGACGAATTTGCCGAAGCCGCCGGCTGGTTGGAGCATGGCGTCGAGCACGCCGCCTACGCCGTACGTCGCGTATCCGGTTGACCAGGACGGGACCGATGGGGTTGCGGCGCCGATTGCGGCGCCTAGGGTCATTAGGGGGACAGTGGGGAGGATGAGGCCCAGGTAGGTGTAGGTGAATATCCGGGTTGTGGAGACCGTTGGGGTGCAGTAGACGCTGAAGTCAGCGGCCATGCCCTGGTCTTGTTAGCTGATGCTATCAATTATGAGTAAGGTACGTACAGCCCAGGGGATGAGGAAACCCGCAATGACGCCGCCGAAGGAGAGGACGGTTGCGGCAGTTGGTGGCTCGGTGGATGTCTGCTGGGAGAGCTTGCTGCCTCCGACACCCGTAGCAATCACGATCGCCACAAGCGCAAAGAGCCAGCAGTATCGCTCATATTGATGCAGGAACTTGTATCCACCAAATGAGACGACCATGCCACAAATGCCAATGACCACGATGCCTGCTGTGTCATCGATGCTGCCATTCGAAACCGCGGCAAGTGTAGAACCGCCGAGCACAGACGACACGACACCGAAGCCGGCGATCGTACAGAGATTAAGAAGGACAATGATTGATACAAACCAGTATCTTGAAAATGTTAGTACAGTTCATCCACCTAGAAAGAGTACATACCCGAACGTGAACCGTGCATGTAGCATCTGCCGTAACCCCGTTCTGGAGCCGAAAGTGCTAAAGTACGCCGGTGGAACCGTACACAGCACGTTGAAGAATAGAATAACCAGCGACGCATCGCGCAGACTCATGCCCATGACAAAAGTCCCCACCATGCCGGTGATGATCCTGCTCTCAATTAGCGAGGGCGCCCAATCAAGGGATGGATACGTAGATCAAACATACGGCAGCAGGTTGGTGCTCAGTGTAAACCAGACGAAGAATACATTGATAAACCGACTATCTGTGCGCTCTTCCAGCGGAACTGGGGTCACGCCTCGCAGTTCGATACCCCAATTTGTAATCCTCGACAGCCATTTCTCTGGGACGCGGGGGAATTTGCCCTGCGCTTCGGCGGCGGCAATGTCGTCGTCGGCGTGCATGTTAACGGGATCTATAGTTGACAAAGACGAGTCACGACATGATATCTTGAGGATTTAGACGCTGAAGAAAATCGGAACTGTACGACGCTGGAGAAATGAGTCGAAGCGCACTCGGCAATGGGGGCAAATGAAGCGATCGAAATTTTGCGCAGATAAGATCAAATCACCGAGTTTGCGGGGCTCTGATTGGTCGATCTTGGCTGTCATTGTTGACCCGCCGGAAAACTCGTCGCTTGTTCCCCGACACGTTCTCGCTTTCCGTCGGCCTAGATGTAGATACTCTGCATTGCCGCTCCGTTCAGATACTTTCCGATTTGAGATACAAGATCCCCGGGCCGCATTTGAATTATCAATTTGATAGACCGAATGGGGCAAACGTTGTAGTAGACTTCAGGTGCTGACAGACGCATTATATATATTTCCGCCTCATCATAGGCTAGCAGAGATGTGGAGTGTTCTGGTTTCTTTCCCATTACCATGGATACTTAAAAATGGTGCTGCTGATGATGCACACTTTCAGTCATCATTGCACCGATTTATCCAGGTCGAAGATGATCTTCGGTATCGGAAATGAGACCCACTGGGCCGTTCACACTGCCAAGGCCTGCTCATGGACTGGCTCTATTCGAAATCGAACTATATCACTGCAGATACTCGGCCGCGAGCGCGTTCCGAATAAAGCGCGATCGGCGAGATCGGGCCTCGATGCTACGATCTATTCTCGTTTGCTTTCTCTTCTTCCTCCGTACTCGATGGTCACGTGAGTGAGCGCCTTAAGGGGTAAGGGGAAGATCAAGTCCATCGATCATGGTATTAACATTCCATTAACGTTGCTTCTCATTACAGATTGCCTATCCCAAACCATAATCCCAATCCAACCGCACCCGTCTAGATCGTATACCGGAAATCTGGCGATCCCTCGATGATCTTCTCACCACGATCCGCCTGTCGGTTCGACCACCAGAAGTACGCGCTCATAGAGGATACAACGATCAGGAGGAGGAATTGGCATCTGCAGGAGTGCATCGTGTTAGCTTGGATCACATCGTAGGGCTGAGAAAAAAAAAAAAGACCAAAGACGGGAACGGGTAAGAACGTACGCCATGGCCCCCCAGATGCCGGGAATATAGTCCGGCGCATCCTGCGACCGGAAGATCAAGCTCCCCGCAATACCTCCAATACCACCAAACCCAACCAGCGTAGCACTCGCAAACGCGCGCGTCCACTGACCCCGGATATTATTCGCCTGGTACGCCATGGAGCAAGGGATATTCGCATTCGCGCCCGCAGTCGTGAGGAAGACGCCGAAGTAGCGCACGCCGGAGTTTGAGGCGAAGCCCATGACCGGCAGGCCGATGAGCGTGATCAGGCTGTTGAAGATGAGCACGGGCGCGCGCATGCGGTACCGGTCGCCGAACCAGGCGGTTGAGACCATGAGGATGCCCGCGAGGACGTAGGGTGGGGCGACCAGGCATTGCGAGGCGGCGATGCTGAAGCCCATGTTTTCGCGCAGGATGATGGGGAGGAAGTAGGCGATTGCGTAGGAGACTGTTGTTAGGCAGCTGCGATACCTTGTTAGCCAGGGCGAGAGTTGGACCTATGGGATTGGGATTGGGGAAACGAACAAGAAGATGAGAGCGAAGCCCCAGATCTTGGGATCGAGAGCTGGGCGGAGGAACTTGATGAGGTTGAACGGCTCTGGATTCGCGTCAGCGCGATCTCTGTTGAGACGGCGGAGGATGAAGGCGCATTCGCTCTCGTTGAGGAACCCCCAGGCGTTGTGGCCCTTGTCGGGGAAGTCGACGACGAAGACCATGCAGAGGATGCCGATGATGAAGGTCAACTAGCTCGGGAGTCAGCTTGGTTCCAGTCTGATGTAGCGGGCGACGTACGACTCCCTGCATGATGAAGATCCACTGCCAGCCGCCTAACCCTTGAAGGGGCGCCATTTGGCTGAAGCCATAGGCGAGGATACCCGAAAGAGCAGAGGCGACGCATCCGATAAGGTAGAAGAAAGAGTAGCGCTTCTGCACCTCGTCTGCAACACGGGGTTAGTATCAGTTAACCGACGGAAGGCAGTCGCTGCAACGAACATCGTGAGTACCAGCAGGACAAGAGATACACCGTCCCCGGGAAGAATCCTGCCTCAAGGACGCCCAGAAGGGCTCGAAGCCCCGACAGGGTCTGCCAGTTGGGAGAGTATGCGAAGCCCTATCGATGATTAATACGAACGCTTTGCATGTTTGAGACCGCACGGTAGGAAGGACATACAATGAGACATGCGCCCCAGGTCATAACAATCGTCGAGAGGAAGATACGAGGCCCGATGCGCCGGATCAACGCGGTCGCCAAGGGTTGGAAGACGATGTAGGTCACGAAGAAGACGAGCACCATGATGGACTGATTACCTGCGTTAGAAAGCGTCCGAGCGATCACGATCTGAGGGACATACATAGCGGAATCCGACATACAACTCCAGGTCAACCGTCATGCTAGCCGCGAGTCAGAGCTGCATTCTGAAGAGAGTGTGGATGTTATTACCCAGCGATTGCAGCGGCCGAGACGTTGGTTCGATCCATGAGACTGATACAGTAGGCGGCACCGCAGATGATGATCAGTCGGCGATCAACGCGATGGACAATCTTTCTCTGTTCCTCGTAGGTGTACTCCTCGTCAACGTCGATGTCGACCACGGCCTTGGGCGCCGCAGTATCGACGTTCTCCACATTGTGGGTGGATGATTTCTCGATATCGTTGGCCATTGCGAAAGGGAGAAAGTAGCACGGTAGATCGCACTGCGGGAAAAAGCAAGCTTCTAGTGGGTGTGCGACAGCTTTTATTTATACCCCATAGTGCCTACGCCGATCATCTCGTCGCACGTCGGACCACGTTCGCGGTTGTGCACCCATCGTCCCACAACGATTGGCAGATTCAGCCCGCGCCCACGCGGGGAAGACATGAGGGGGGATCTCTTGGCAATTCGACACTCTCGCCTGTTAAGCTCATCGCTACTGGTACATATCATCTGTTGAGTGCCAGAGATGATCCACACTGGGGGTTTGGCCTCGGCAGTTGGTCGGTTACCTGTCGAGTCTGGCCCAGAGCTCGACGCCACAGCATCGGAGGTCGGGCCTTATTCGCACTAGGGGGGGCTTGTCGGCCGGATCCGGTAACCAGCTGCTGTTCCGGAACGAGTAATTATTGGAGGGCTTAATCTGGGGGCGGCTTGGAAGATGCCTGTACGGAGTAAGGCCGAGTCGTCCAGACATACGAGCTCGTTGAGTCATGATGCGGATATTTTGTCCTTTGGTTCGCAGTCTGGTTGTACAACGCCAGCCAGCAAACGGCTTCCGTTTCCACCCTCTACACTATTAGTCTAGGGAGTGCTTTGTTTCGGCGTTGCCGATAGATCCCAAACTCAGATCTCCCAGAAATTCCTTTTTCGTGTCGCGGACGGGACAGACCAGAGCTTCCCCGCATTCTCAGCCCCACGCGGAACCCCAGACATCAAAGCCACCTGACTCTGAATCATCAGCCCATCCCAGCGTTTTGCTCGTCTTGGCCGCTCCTAATTCTTCCATCATCTCCGTCGTGAACCACTCTTCTTTCATCTCTCCCCAGATTCCACTCTCATCGGGGAATTTGGAAATTTTAGTCGAGATCAAAGCTGTCGCTAACGTCAATCAGTGGATCGACGTTACTCTTGCCCGCAGAGCCCGCTGCACCAACCACGTGTCCCCACTCTCTTTTCCCTCTCCTGCTCTTCGTATTTCGCCTCTTGTCTTCGAGCTCGGCTTTGTTGTCACCTGCGCTTCGCCCCATTCATACCATTGTCTTGGTAGGCTGGTCTAGGCTGGGTCTATCCTTGGCCACCCGTGTTCGTTCCCATTCCTATTGCGCCACTAAATAACTGTCTCCTTCTTCGTCCAATTGTGAGCTAAACTTTGGTGAACACACGTCGACGTGCCAAGTTCTGGGCATCTTGGCGAACACAGACTAGAAACTTGGCCTGGCATTTTGCCTCGGCGATTTTCAATCCAGAGGTGGCTCGCATGCAGGATCTCATCCCAACCGACTGGATGAGGATCGGGACTTTGCGGATTTGACAGGGATGATCAGTGTCCTTGCACCATCTGGACCCTCGTCAAATATATTCGCCAAGCATCTACTTGTACATAGGACACTGTGATTAACTTTCAGTTCTATCCAACCTTCGCATGGTGGAGATACAGACAGGGAGAGGAATTCGGCTAACCCCGCTTCCACACCACTATCTGCTCAATGGTTGTGAACCATCAGGTTCATCATCCGAGGTATTTCTCTCTCTGTTATCAGAAGGCGTGCCGGAAGATCCCGTTCCTTTTGGAGCGACAGATCGTATCTAACAGCAAATTGACGCTGGATGGAGCTGTCCAATACGACTGGTCATAGATTGTGCCCATGAAAACGCCACCGCAAAAGAAATACCCAGCCCTCGCAGCGACAGGAAGCCCAATTGGGCCAATCACATTAGAACACGGCCATCTCGTAGCCTGGACAGCGTTTTGCCCAGCTGCGTAGGTAGCGACTACCGACGGTGTGTTTTTATTTGGTAGATGGGTGGTTTGGTTGTCGACTTTTCAGCTTGTCTTGAACGACGTAGCTCAAAGTGAGCGAGGAGATGATTCGATAATTGCTGATGCCTATACATCTACCTTCGGATACTGACAGAGAGCCAATGTGCCAAATATTATCCGTTGTAGTACAAAATAAAGGAACAGGGTTTTCCCGGCCTATATACGTCGAGCCCCTATACCTAGAACCTTCTCAATATCCAGATTGTCCCAGGACCCGGCTGATACAGGATAAGACAGTCGGGTTTCCCGGTGTGGCCATAGTCAAACATATCCGCGCGGTCTGCGCCGGATTTAAGGTCATAGCCTCCGATTCCATTTCCGGGATCTCCTTCGTGATAGACAGGCTGGAACTGACCGTTTGTATTGCTTAGCACCCAGCACGTTCCTGGCCCTGATCGATACAAAGCCACATGGTATAGGTTCCCCGAATGGTCGTAATCCACCGCGGACGCTTCGTCAGCATTGAATTTCAGGTCGAAGCCGCCGATACCCCCCATTATCATTTTCTAGAGTCCAGAACGTCCCTGTTCCAGGGTGGTAGAGAGCCAGATGGTCGAGCTTCCCCGGCGTGTCTGTAGTCGAAATTGAACACGACTGCGCGATCGGCCGATGACCCCACGTCGTACATACCCACCGATCCCAAGCGCAGGGTGTCCTTGGAGATACACAGGTCGGAAGGTGTCGCCACTGTTTTCCCAGGATTCACTTCACATTGTCACTTGTTTCGTGCATTAACGAACAAAGTGGTAAACCTCAAGCCGGGTAAACTGAAACACCCATGGTACGAAACTCATCGATCCATTTCCGTCGACAGGGCAAAGTATCCGACGATAATAAAGAATTCCTTTGATCAATGCGAGCCCAGAATTCCTTCAGAGACTGCTCGGCAATATACGTCGACTGCCAGGGAATCGCAATCGAGAGGTGACGTAGGTGTTCCAGAACCTGCGAGCGTTGTTGCGGATCGCTTGTCTCCGCGCCGGCAATGAAGTTCGGCCAGATGCTCGACTTGAACAGCGGGTTCATGCGCGGGATTTGCGCGAGGTGGTGTAGGATTTCGTCGACGAGATCCTGTGGCTGCGTCGGAAGATGTTCGCAAGCGTATCCGGCGGGGAGTAGTTGGGCAACGTAGATGGCTGCGGCGGCCTTGTAGGCTGAGCCGATGTGGTATCGCTCGGTAAAGTCGTCGGTCGGCGTCAGTGGTTGGAGAGTCAAGGCCCACTGGCCGGGGTCGAATTCCTGAATCGACGAGAATATGCACTGTGTGGACTCGCCACAGCACGCGGATTGGCATGATGTGCGGTACTGTGCAGATGCTGCTATGATTAATCGGGAAACCTGTGCTGGGCAGGATGAGTAGTGGTCGAGCTCTGCGATGCACAGGGCGCCGTCCATGCTAGTATGAGGGCCGCCGAACTTGTGCACGTTCCAGCTGGTTGTTGCGGATGAAAGCGAGGAACCGAACATATCCTGCCTATTGAATAGTTATTTTGATGGGGTATAGCCTCGGCGCATTGGTAAGGCACATACAGGATAAGGCGGGATATGATCCAGGAACAGAAGGAATACTGCTCAGCACCCAGCTCGTGTAGTAGCTTGGCCATATTTTGAACCAGTCTTGCCGCGGCGGCAACATGTATGCGCCAAGTGTCATCCCCGGTTTCAAGAATAGCGAGTTCAGAGAAGAGCATTGAGGAAGCCAGCACAGCTGTATAATTAGAAGGCGCAAGATGCCGTAGCTCGTCGCTTAGTAGCTGTAAGGCTTTGCCCTTTGAGCGCAGGCCGTCGACATGATAGGCTTGCGCATCGGGCGACCTTAGTAACAGATTGTACAAGTGCTCAGCAGACATGGCAACAATAATATGGAATAGCGAAGAGTTGCGTTCCGCAAGTCCGAGTAACAAACGCAGAGGGTTTGGGTTGTGAGACGGGTCATTATGGATGATGAGGTCGTTGCCGACATGGATCAGGAAATGTGAGAGGTAATGGCGAGTGGGATGGTCGAACTGCCGTGACCATGGATCAAGAGGAGTATAATACAGTATAGGCTGGGGTTCAGGTGTAGTGGAGAGTGTGAGGGGTGCTATTTGATAGCTGGACAGGTCATTGCTGGGAGTGGAACTGGAGGACGTTTCAGATGGTGTCGAGGGGTCAGCGGCAGCTGGAGTGGACTGTGCTACATTGTAAGACTTGCCCATCATCTTACCGCGACTGGCAATTCCGTCCACCCAAAGGATCAAGTTCCCATAGCCCTGGCATTCGATCCCGTCGGCGGAGCATCGGTGACAGAGCGGCTTGGCTTCGTCGCACCGCAGCCGCCGCCGACGACACGTGTGGCAAGCATTCTTCCACCTGCGACCCATGCTGGCTGTGCTCCAGGTGCGGCATATTAGCTCGTGGAAGGCGAAATTTGCTGTTCAATTCTCGTCTTCACCAAGAGCTGTGAAGAAGAAAGTGGGAGGAAGAAATGACGTGAGAAAGAGACGATCCTGGCGCTAGAGCGTGACTAGCCCGATTAGGCAGCCCAGCAGCACGCCGGCTCCACCCTGGGCCTCTGTCAGACGCGGTTGTCAGATCTGATGCACAGAAATTGGCAATGTTTCAACAAGTGCCAACTATGTGATATAATTGAATTCTATGATCATTGCCCTATCTGTGATCGTAAAAACACTTTCGCGGATTGCAGAAAACCAAATGCTGACTTCCTCAAAATAAGTCGAAGTCTTCGTCTTGATTCTGACCTCCCTTTACTGATGCTAGCTATTACTCTCTCCAACAAGCCTGTGCGTGAATCCCAATTTAACACCTCGACCAGTTGGGCAAGTGCGGAATTCAATCATAATGCTAAGTATATTACATCAAGATAATTCTGGAGTGTTACATCACGTGCTTTGGTGCCTAATATTATCTTTAAAAGTCTCTGTGCCCACCTGTGAGAGATGTCATGGGGTGTATTCCAGCCGCTGTTTCACCAGGCCAGCAAGATTGGTAGCTGCACTGCCCAAAGTCTGGCGGGCCCAAAGGGGTGTAACATTAACGGGAGGAGATGGCATTCATGGGCTAAGATGGGTGTATAGGGAGTATGTTGAATCCGCGGTGTTCTTGCTGTGTCTTGATTGATATAGCTAGGTTGCGAGGCTATCCAGTTTCTGATGATTCCATTCGAGCGCCTCTAAATCATTACATATACCCTATACCCATCTACAAGGATCTTTTCTCGGTAAGAGCTCTGTTGAAACCCAAACCTCATCGCTCATTCTGCTTTGGAATGTGAGCGAGTCACCATACTCAACCGACCCTAGGTGGATGAGATGAAGGGGAGTCCAACAAATTATACCAAGGTCAAAAATACCATCTCCCCAGCCACCCTCCACCTTCCAACCCAGCTGTTGCTCAGCCATGAGCATCAAGAGGATGAATAAAAGGTATATAACTATGGACTGGGAGGAAGTCTACATGCGTTTCGCGTCTTGTATGTACCACTGTAAGAACACTTGTGTACTGAGGCTGGAATAAGCAAGGTAACACAGTGATGTAAAACGAATGAGTCAGTTGGAATTTCTATCTATTTAGGCCCGCCGAGAGTACCTCCTGCATAGCCGTCCACATACCCGCAAGAAGGCATCATATGAAAAAAACATAGCTATAATTTAAACAGCGACCTTGGAAAGGGTGACCTCAATGCAGTTGGTGGGCAGAGTAGCACCGGAGCGGGAAGCATAGATCATATAGGTAGGAGGACCGGCGGCGTAGAGGGAGACGTGGGGACAAGCGTAGAAGGAGCCCTGGGCCCATTCGAGGATGTTGCTGGAGCCAGTCGTGAAGCCCTGGGTCAACCCGCCAGCGGCGATTTCATCGGTACTCTTGAGGTCGACGTGGCCGTCAGTGCCGACGTAGACTTGGAAAAAAAATTGAATGATCAGCTCACGTCAAATGCCCGGGGATGGGAGGAGAATGGAATCCCGGAAAGACTTACCAACATCGCCATTCTCAATGCCCAGCGCGCCATCACTGCCGGTAAAGTTGATACCGTGCTCACCTTTGGGAGCCAGGATGAAGGCGTCACCCTGGCTGATGAGAGCGCGGCCCTTGAGCTCTCCGGTCGGTGAGGTTGAGTTACCGACAACCAGCTGGAATTCGCTGCTCGCGGCGAGCGCGCTAGCGACGATTGCAGATAGGGCAAGGACTGTCTTCATTTTGGCTGGCCTGTGGGCGAGTTCGGGAAAACCGGGGAGGGGGGCTGAATAAAGAAGAGCGGTTATTTGCTTCTGAGATTCTTGCTGTTATGGTGTGTGATAAAGCAGAGAGCAACAGAGGGACTTACCTCACTTTATATAAGTGAGGATCAATGTTCATTATCTTCCAGATCTATCAAGGTTCTCATTATTTCTTAGTCCTGGGAGTCAGATCATTAGGATAGTCCGGCTCTTTGCTTCTAGGGTACCCAGGTTGTCCTGCAAGGGATTAGCTCCGGCCTGGAACTATCTCTACCAGAGTGAGCTTAGCTTTTCTTGTCTCAATCTCAAATGTGTTCATGATATTTAAATGTTGAAAATGGCAGCATCCGAACAACCAGTCATCATTTACCAGTCGACTCCGAGCCCTTTGCACCGTGTAAGGCTTCATATTGTAGTGTTCTTAGTTGAACACGCTTCCCTTCTAGTATAAAAATCGAGCCCCTCACAGTACTCTGCCATTCCAATTTCTTCGTCAAAACTATTAGGCCTTTAGATGAAGAGAAGTGGATATGAAATACTTCGTGTCTGCAGCCCACGCTCTATACTCACACTTTGTCACTAGACGCAGTAGCAATATACCCAGTGGGTGGCCTAACAGGGTCCATGAAAACGGAGATTAGCAGTGGGGCAGATGCTGACAGCTAGTAGAGCGTGGTGGAGCTGATGGCCTGCCGAAGGGACAGTGATAATGTGCGATCCTCCGAGGCCCACCTTTAAATCCGTTTCGACTGACCGGACCCTATTAGAACCTATATATTAACTATCAAGGTTCTTACAACATATCAGTTCTGAATCGAAGCGATGCTGCACCATTAGGAAAATATTGTCGGCAAAGCGGCAGTTCCCAGACAACCGGACTTACGTACTAATTCGGCATGTAGGTAACCTTGTTGGCTGATCAGTACCTACAGTACCGAGTCTGCTTTATGGGAACAGTAAGCTGAAAAAAGTGATGTATCCACGTTAAATGGAGAGCCTGCCTCCAGCACATGTATGTAGTCCCGTCCATAATCTCACTCCCAGTTACTGCCGCTGGCAAATGAAAACCGAAGACCTCCAACAAGACCGCCACTTAGAATACTTATAGGAGAGGTGTTGGAAAGTTGAGATAGGGATTAAAGACTCCCCTATCAAGCTCCTTCTAGGGACAAATTAAAGAAAAGGTTCAATCAAGTAACATAATGCATGTAGTGAGCGAGCTGGCCACCTTTTCCAGCTGGCCGATTCTGCAGGTCAGCCTACGTGGGTACTTTGATCTGTGTATAAATAAATAACAAGGCTCTTTCCGCATATACGAGATAGTTTGAAATAATGACCACGTATCTCAAAGGCTTGTTTAAGCCAGTGGTATCCCCGCAAGGCTTACTTAGCTTGTCCGGCGGGTTTAACGTCGTTTGCCGCAGGTAGAGGGGGTCTCAAGTTGTCTTTTAGGCGCAAAGCACTCCTCGGTCAATTTCTGACCATAATATTCGTTGGCTAGTACATATAACAAATGTTTCCACACCGCCCTTTACCTTGTCCAGTGCGTCTGCACCTCCTATTTTGATCGCATCGCTCTGCATAACTCTCGTCTAGGACGCTCACACCATGGCCGCAATTCATCCGTGCTAGCACAATCCGAAAACGCAACTATTCGGGCGGGGAGTGGCAAATGCCTAAGGAATGGTTTTGGTTGGGGTCTCCCACAGTCCGGCCACAGTCATGATTTTAATCTCAGATATGTAATGGGCCGTAGAATTAAGGGGAGACTGTGTTGGAAGGCGGATACGGCGCCCGCCAAGAGGGGTGGCAGGTGGAGGCTACCTCCATCAAAAGAAGGATTGTCCCGGGTCTCTGAGAGGGTTCAGCTCGTTGAAATCACGGGGCAGGTTGAGCTCTGACTCCTAGTACCACATTGCGAGAATACCAGGTCCGAAAAGAGTCGCGAAGGACTTCACGTACTAGTAGCGTTCATTTACTAATATATACAGCATGGGATCCCCAAAGACGGGAGTATGACAATAGGCCCCACCCGCCAGCTTATAAATTTCCGAGGGCCGCTTCCGGAAATGTACGTGCAATTACCCCGGAAAAGTCATATGAACGAAAGAAAGCTTGCGGACTAGTCCTGCTCACTGACAACCGGAAAAGCATAGAGCTGGCTTAATATCGTGGAGAAACCCTTGAACCAGTCTCATATAAACAGGTATAGCATAAGCTCTAACTAAGCCGCCAACAACGGATTGCTATCAGCTAGGGCTTCATCATGACGGAGCGCAGCAGACATTTCTCGAAAAGTAAGCCTTTGGAGCTTTCCAACAAGACAAACCTTCACTTGCTTATCTCGCACAGAGGTGGGCCCTTTTCCTTTCTTGATTGTTGGCCTTGACGGAGTTCTTTATCGCAGTGTATGACGTGCATGAATTACGACGTAAGTTGAGCCTATCGATGCCAATCGGCGGGCGAGCCTAAATCAATTCCCTTAAAAACTGCATGTGGTAACCCTTGTGATACTGACCGCTTTCAGCATTCTGGAGGGTTGGGTTTGCTTGGGGAAGCCGGGAAAGATGCCACAAGGCGTTCGAGGATGTGCAGCACCGCCACGAGGCACGTGAATTATTGCAGGAGAATTCTGGTTGGTAATTGCACTGAGGTGTGCTCGACATGGCCTTCGCCAATGCAAAATCAGACGTTTGACTATTAGGACATTTTTCAGCCGTTCCAGGGTCGTGACAATAGCACAACGACAAACCTGGGGGTGGCCAGACTCCAAATCCAATGTTCGAAACCCTCACAATCCCGTCCAAGTAGCTACAGCGCTAATTTACTGTAAGGATCCGGTAGTTTGTTCTTCAGTCGGCGCTACTCTTGGAAGTTGGGTGCTTGACTATTCTTTATCGACTAGTGAAGTAGAAAGCTGGGTTTCGATGTGGTGTGTGCATCTAGTATAGTAGTAAGATATAGGATGACGCGGCTATTTGGCATGAGGGTCAAAGACGTCCAAACGGAGCGCTCACGAGCGGAAGCCTGCTGTTTTCGCCAGCATCCGAAGGGTTTGCACGGTTTTCCGTAGATACTCGCCTCCGCATATTAGACACAGGAGAGGAAAAGTTCTTGAAGTATACAGGGTCCGAGATCGCGGGGCCCCCGCACCATTTCCTGATCTGCGGAATGCGCTGGCCGAGCAGATTGGATACAGATGTGGAGATCCATGTTCGACGCCTAATTTGACTGGTCTATAATTCCAGTGGATGATAAGCTATTCTTCTTTTGCTTGTCGCAATGCTTGTTCCTATGTGCTGGCCATCTGATTCTTTGTTAAAAATTGCTTGTCCCTCTTTCTCGTATTGTAAAACAACGTAATTGGATGTTTGAACCGTAACAGCCACGCAAGCTCGTATTCGGCCCATGGAACCCCAATCACCTTTGTTCGCTATATCACGCAGGAAACGCCCCAATGCCTCAATTGGCAGTCTTCATGGTGTGGCTGAGCGAGAGCTCGTACTCGTTCAGCCCCCGTTCACGTTCTCGTTTGAACGTGTTTTGCGAGAGCCACAGAGTCTATAAATCAGCTGCTGCATTTCCTTCCTGGGCACAGTGGAGCTCCATTGCTGTGAGCAAATTTACATACCTTGATCAACTCGAAAGCAAGCAAGGAAGCCATGACGAGAAACATCGCTGTAATCGGCGGCGGAATGTGCGGCCTCGCGACCGCAATCTCACTCTCCCAAAAATTCTCGCCGGAGACCGACCTGCGAATAACCGTCTACGAGCTGCGCGACGCGCCAAGCGCCCTCGGCGGGCCTGTAAATCTGACCCCGAAAGCGCTCCGCTGCCTTGACAAGCTGGGCGTGCTCGCGAAACTGCGCGAGAGCAAGGCCGGCTGTCCCGTCGACGCGATTCAGCTGTTTTCAATCCGCAGCGGGGCGGAGATTGCGGCGATCGACTATACGGGTCCCGATGGCAAGGGTTACGACGGGTATAAGGGGTGGAGGGTTATGCGGTGTGATCTCCTGAACGCGATGGTTGACGTCGCTGGGAGGAGTCCGGGCGTGGAAATAGTGTATGGCAAGAGGCTAACTGCTATTCGGGAGAACGCAACGGCGGAGGACGGTGGTGGTGAGGGAGCTGTGCATCTTGACTTTGAAGACGGGACGAGCGCAGTGGCTGACGTGGTGCTCGGCTGCGATGGGATCCATTCCGCGGTTCGGAGCCTCCTGGTCGAACCGGACAGAAAGCCATCTTATTCGGGCATTGCCAATGCCTACGGATTCATCAAAAAAGAGGATGTCCTCCATCAAGGGGAGAAGCCGTTCTTCAATCATTCGGCCGTGCTCATGTCGCGATATGGGTCAGCTTTGACTACGTTCTGCGACTATGATCGGAGTTTGATCTATGTCGTGCTTTTGATACAAATGGCAGAGGCGAAATCGCGAGAAGGATGGAAATCTGCAGCCGAAGATCAAGAGGCGATACGAAGTGAGGGCCTACGTAGGACCAGAGAATCGGCGATCCCGGGACTCGAGAAGATGGTCACTCGAGTTGAGGACTGGACCCTTTATCCCGTGTGTATTCTCCCACCGAAAGGCAAGTGGCATACGAAACAAGTGCTCTTACTCGGGGATGCCGCACACGCTGTGAGTTCCTTAAATGACCTTAATCTCTGTTTGAGCCATGCTTACAACCGCTCCCATGCGAGCATAGATGCCGCCTAAAGGCGAAAGTATCGGTCACGCCTTGGAAGATGCGCTTAAAATTTCTAAAATCCTCTCGCATTACGGGCTCGAGTCGGTTGACGAGGCCTTCGGGTTCTACGAACGACTTCAAAGGAAGAAGATCGAAGATGCGTATCAGGTTTCTTCAACAGGTTGGGTGTCCAACCATGACATAGGTGCAATAGGCGCCCGCATCATAGAGTGGATAACGCCTGTATATTTGTGGTGGACCCGGGCCGCGATGGAGAAGGATTTCCGGGATGACCCTGATGATGTTATGTTTGGAAAATAGTTATTCTTGATGATTTCATGTGCAGCTCCATTTCCGGCTGCGATTGTTGGGGAGGAGGTCGCACGGTTCTAGAAGGGAAAGAACGACCTGACCTTCGCCGTACCTGGCTCATGAGGAACCACACTATGTGGGAAGGAACAACTGGTCTCTGTATCAATTGGGAAAGCGCGATGAAGGACGGAGGGGGTGTCTGGCGTGGGTATGTGTGTTAGCGAAGACAGTATCGGATGTAGCCGTGGACAGTCCATCGACGAACCTGGCGTCGAGGGTGACGAGAAGACTGCGTCAATAGCTGCTACAGATAGTCGCGCGGCTGGCCGTTTTGGTATCTGCCCCAAGTTCGGTGTCATGTCCAGAAGCTGAGATGCAGAATAAATTGATTTCATGTCAACATCATGCGGTTGCCGCGATCTTCATCAGTTCCACCAGACACGGAGCCTACATGTAATAGGCCAGGTCGCATGTATGTCTCAGAGGGAGGAGCCGCGGGAGATGAACCTGGCCCACTCAACGCCTAGGCGGTTTCCAGGATCAGTTAGAGTGTCTCATTCAACCTGGTCCCGAGATCAGCTGATGGGGATCGACAGAGGGGAATGCGGACGAGGTGACATCAACCGCTTATGTTCTCCGCTATGCGGGGAAAACGCCGCGCTAAAATTAGCCGGTGAAAGCATCGTTGGCCGTGTCTCAAATGCTCCTGCAGTGCTGCTGAAGAAAGTGGACTGAGACATATATCGGGTGATTCGGACGGACCTCTCGGCGATAGTCCTGCCCTGACTTCAAGATGAAGTCATGAGGTTACCAGCTGCAGATTCCTCTAAAGGAAAGTGTCTCGCGATGGGCTCGCCGGAAATGCTATAAATACCGAGTCTATCTCTGCTCGTATCACCCATTCCATCACCAAGACAAACAAACCTCCATCACTTTAACATCCTAAGCCTTCCGTGAACAAACATCGCCCAACAATCACAATGAAGTTTTCTCTAAGCACCCTCCTTGTCACGGCCCTCTCCGCCGGCAGCGCCCTCGCCGCGCCTGCCCCCGAAGCGGCCAAATCGATGATGGTCGCCAACACGCAGTGGACCATCACCAACATGAAGCGCGTCTGCAACACCGGCGACACAAAGTGCACCTGGACCTTCGGAATCAACAACGGCGCGGCCAACACACCCTGCACCTACGTCGTCAACGGCAGCCCGGCCTCGCAATCCAACGGCGGCCCCTCGACCTGCGGTGCTTACACGGTCACCTCGGGCTGGAGCGGCCAGTTCGGGCCTAACAACGGCTTCACCACTCTCTCGGTCGTCAACCAGAATAGTCGCCAGATTGTCTGGCCCGCGTACACGGATGCCCAGGTTAAGGCGGGGAATGTCGTTAAACCTGATCAGAGCTATACTCCTGCTGCTTTGCCTTAGATCGGGTCCTGGTGATTGTTTAATAATAAACGGGGTTGTTCAATGCATCTAATCTAATCTAATGTCTGTTGTAATGGCATACTTGTTGGTTCGGGGCACATCTTCCTGTACTTACTTTCTTTTTTTCTAGGCCCTGAAGCCAAGGAAGATTCTATAATCAAGCAGCTTGGACTGTGCTCCATTTATGCCTACTGTTCTGACTGATCATCGCTGACCACTTACAAAAGATGTTCTCAGAGACCGTGTCAGTGTAGGATATCTTGTCCAAGGCTTCCTTTGTAGAAATAATAGACACTATATACACAGCGATGCGTGGGATTCGAAGTCGTTTGCACACCAAGACCTCAAAACACCCCTGAGCTCTTAGTAGCCCGACACAGTCGCCTTATACTTTATAATGATTAATCCAGTGTCTAGCTCCAAGGTGGCCAGGTTATTGATAATAAAATGAAACCTCCTATACTTTCCATTGTTGCCTGTCTAGGGTTAATAAGACCGACTAAGTTGTATACGCCGCACCTCCGGCACCGAATTGCAATACGTACCAGGCGGAACCCCATGACGAGGAGTTGCGCATCGATATTATCGGACTAGACCGAAGAATCGGTGAGAGCCGAATTCCATGGAATGTTATTCGACCTATGAATGTCCTGCGATTTCAATCGGTTATCACGGCCGATCTTCCCACATGATAAGCGCTGATGATATCAGGTCGCCCCGCTCCTACCGCGGGATCTTCTTTATTCCATCACTCCCCACATACTACGCCTTCATCCGACAGCATGACAACCGCAGGGTTTACGATCCCGTCCGTTAACATAGCCCCTTTCTTGCTTGACGCATCTTCTCCAGCAGCAGAGAAAGTTGTGTTGGAGATTCGCAATGCCTGCATGACCAGCGGGTTCTTCCAGATCACCGGGCATGGCGTTCCTCCTGAGCTTCAGGATACCGTGATTTCAGCCGCAAAGACGTTCTTCTCACTTCCCAAGGAAGAAAAGATGAAATTTGCGGCTTCCGTTGGGAGGGGATACGAAGTCATTGGATCGCAGGCCCTCGACCCCAGCACCAAACCAGATATGAAAGAGGTCAGTCGCCTCGGATATAAAATAAAACCCAGCTCTATGAACCCACGGTGGATAATGAATAATTGATAGGGCTACTTTGTCGGACGGGACGTTCCCAACCGCACCCCGCCATACCGACCGTTCGAGCATCCGAACGTGTGGCCTACGTCCGCAATCCCGGATTCCCAGTTCCGGGAGCCCCTGCTGACATACCACCATGCACTCACCGACTTGGCACTGAAAGTGATGACAATCCTCAGCCGCGGCTTGGTCGGCCTCAGACCAGCCCTACTAACCGAATTCTGCCACGAGCCCGTCGCCAGCGTCCGGCTCCTGCACTACCCGCCGCATCCCACCATCGACGACGGCAACGACGATGATCCCAGCCTGGTCGGCGCGGGTGCCCATACGGATTTCGGGGCCATCACGCTGCTCTTCCAGGACGGACAGGCGGGTCTACAGGTTCTGGACCGCGAGATGCAGACCTGGATTGACGTGCAGCCGAACCGCGACGCATATGTGGTGAACGTAGGCGATATGCTGGATTGGTGGACGGCGGGGAAGTACAAGAGCAATGTGCATCGGGTGATCAATACAAGTGGCGTCGATCGGTATTCGATTCCGTTCTTCTTCGATGGGAATCTCGATTTTGTGGTAAGGCCGCTGGAGGATCCAGATGCGGCGGGGATCACGGTAGGACAGCATCTCGCGGCGAAGTATGAGGAGATCTATCTTTAGAGGTAACTAAGTCCGTTGACGGTTTGTAAGAGAAGCGAGCTAGCATTAGGTGTCAGCCTCTTTCTATTCCTGTATTTCAAGATGTCACCAGCGCTACCCGGATATTGGGGAAGGGATTCATATGGATATGTTACTACACTCGTCAATCGAAATCTGTGATCCAAGGGACTCGGCGATGCCTTACAAATTATTTGCACTTACCGTACTCCATAGAATGAGGGCTATAGCCCGCGAGCGCCAGAAGAAGTTCGCAGTGAGCTTCTGCGCCTCGTGAGAATAATTGTGCGTACATACGGCTACCAAAACCCCCCTCGATTGAGACATTCCCAATTAACATGAAGTTCTCATCGATTACTCGTACTATCCATCTCACTCCCCACAAGCTCACGCGCCGGCAATTCAGCTATCGTACTGGCGCCGTCACTTCTCGATGGCGCTTCTGCCACTAGACCTCGACCATCGAGCTCAGGCCGGAATGGGTCCGCGTGCAACTGAGCCTTTGTCTCATAGCCATCGCCAAGTGCGCCATGCCGCTGCATCTGCATCCGCCGCTTCCGCCGTCGGAATATGAACGCGCCACCTACTACGAGTACAAATACAACGACAACTGGTACAACCACGGCGGGGACCAGCACGCCTATATCTGCTGACCCCGATCCATCCCCACCTCCATCCCCGTTGGTTGTGGCTGTGTCGGTGGGGCCCCCTGTTCGTGTAAGTGTGCTACTACTGCCGCCGGGTGTCGCAGCTATGTTTGTCTCGGCATCGCCTGTTATTGTTGCCGTCGTGGTGGTCGAAAAGTCGTAGCCCAGCGAGGATAGCGACAGCTGGAGAGCCGACTGCGTCGCAGCCAGCGACGACCACGATGAAAGCAGCGCACTGATATCTGGCTGAGAACTGTTGCCGTTGTCACTACCACAGAAGCCGAGCCAATCCTGAAAATCCTGAGCGACGGTCTCCGGTGAGGCCGTGCCATTGCCGGCCGCGACGTTTTGCTCGATGCATCTGGAACAGCTGTCGAGTAGGTTCAGGAACGTTGAATTTGGCGCGCAGAGGGTGGCGTTGTTGTTCTCGTGCTGCGCTTCAAGCGCGGCTGAATCTGTTGTGAGGTGGAACGGAAGAGGCAGTTAGATTGAGTGCGGAGCAAGGGACAGCGGGCGAAGAGGTGTGAGAGGAGGAAAATCGAAGCGCCATACTGCAAACATCGAAGCATTGCGCCGGGATATTCTCCACGGCTGAATCTGAAGTTGGGTCCGTGGACTGTCTGCGGATGATACCGGTGAACAAGTCACCTATCTCTCGTGGGAGGAACATCGTGTTGAGTCTTGAGTTTGGGTGGCCTTCTTGTCGGAAGTTCGAAAAGAGAAAAATAACGGCAGTCGTGCCGCGGACGCGGAGGAGAAATTCAGAGAGAGGGACTCGCAGATCCCTGAGAGACGTGGGCTAATGATAAGCGTCGGGATTGGTAAGGCTGCGAAGGGTCTCCAAGTTTGGGTAACCGTGCCCAGGCCCTTAGAAAAAGTAAACCTAACCTTTCAAGGCTCCACAGCCAATCATACCGGCGATCATATGCGGTGTGCTTCATTGCTTTTGCGACGATCCCATGTGGAAATGCGACTCTTGTCCGACATGATTCGAGGTATTCAATGGGATTTGATGTCCTGGACGCGGTGGGTGTCGTGTGAATAGGAGGTCTTGGAATAGCCGGTGAATGGTTGCATTACAGCACAATCACGGCAGGACATTGCGGGCCATTTAGTATAAAAACTCCTACTCATCTTAAAACATCACCGAAAGCCTAGTGTGCAGGGTCGGACTGATTATAGTCGACCCGGCTCATGTCACTGGACCTAGGGGTCCGCCTGGTTAATATCCGCCCCAAGATGGAATAAAATAGACCTGCACCAACACCATGCCTCCCTTACTTGGAATAGCCATGCTCTAGTACCTCCTTAATCTGACGCTGGTAGGTACTCCTCGATAATCTCAACACGACGTAGCTCGTATAAGCCGGGCGATAAAAGAAGTCTAGTAGTCCGATGTTGTCTAGATGTGGATCCTTACGAAAGGTAAAGCAAACATCCTTTGAAGCGCCTCCAAATTGATATATACTCGTCATGTCATACATAGGGTTGCCCGGGAGAACAAGCGCTCTGCTGTGATTAAGAAGGCCAATGGTTACTCTCCTGGTGATCGCACGAAGAGTCTACAACCCTAACCACAAAAGACACTTGATACTGAGGGCCAACGGATGATACACTGTGCCAGAATTCTGTGCACTATAGGAAACCGAACTTGAATCTGAACCTTGGGTACTTACTGGCTGCGCTCAGTGTGGGGTTCCCACTTTGGTTAAAGGAATTCCCAATGCTTGTATAAGTCCAGCTTTCCACACGCGATACAACGATATATTTAAGGAGCAAAAACACCACCAGTCGATAAATCTCTTTTTCAAGCACCACCATTGCCCTATCTTCTGGTAGAAAGTCAAAAGAATGATCCTTGATTAGAGAAGCAGCGCATGTTCTCTTGGCCGCGGGTTATGTCTGCCTTCTACCAGCGGCCAACTACATCGCCAAATATCAACGGCTTTTTTACCCTGTTAGATGCTTGTAAGGCGAGAATTACTAGCTCTTCATCTCCCCCACTAAGTCTTCCACGCCCTCAGCTCATCCTAATGCTCCGAGCTGCTCGGGTTGGCCGCCAAAGAAGCCCCGGCCATTGGCATTGCACATATGTATCCCCCAAACCAGATATACTAACCAATAAAACCAAATGTAGGCCTCTACTGCGGGTCTGAATCTATACAATACTAGTCTTTAGGTCAGTTTTTGTTTTTGTTTGCCGCCTGTATCTCCCGCCTCCGAGAATGTTTGTGGTACATTCATTCGCGTCGAATCAATGTCAGGCGCTGGTCTTTCGACGCGTCGGCTACATTCTTGACATATTACTCCCGTGGCGCTGCGCCAAGTTGCGAATAAATAAAGTCTACCTTATTCCTTGCCCGAGGACTGTCTTCAAGGCCAACCTGGGACGGAATAGATTGGTTGCCAATATGAACTGTTTTCTTGCTCTCCTATTCGCAGCGGTCTCAACCGCATTTACATTCAATGAACTCTGGGCTCTTCAAAACAATCTCTGGGACCAGTTCCTCTACCCAGCAAACCTGGAGCAGATAAATGCGACAGACACATCTGTCTTCGCCGAAGATGTACTACCCCTTCGCTGCGTCTCTCCGTATCCAGTCCCCTAAAGGGCACAGCAACTGACTTATTGTCCTCACAATCGCCAGGTCCAAGGCCGCGTCGACATAACTCGAACGTTCGATGGCCGCGAACTAAACAACGAGTACATCTTCGGCCTCTTCTCAGACCCTGACCACCTCAGCCTTGTCGGAGTCCCCATTGCGTATAACATCACGCAGTTCGCAGCAAACGAAAACATCGCGTCCGCAACAACCGTCTTCACGTTCAACGCCACGTCTTTTAATAATACGTTGGTCCCCGTTACCGTCGATACCTGGATCCTGTATAACCCCGAAGGCAAAATCGCCCAGTACGACGCGACGTTCCGCTGGTTCGGCTGGTTACTGGATACCATTCTTGAGGCTGCCGGCCTGACGTTATTCAACACCACAGATCCCGTCGCGACGGAGTCCCATCTGGCAACTCTCCTTGCGAGCACGATCTGCCAGACACATGAGGAGTACTGTCTTGATGGGAACCAGCAATACGAGAGCACGGAAGAGTGTATCAGGTTTCTGACCGGCGATATCCGCTTTGGGAAAGCGTATGAGCTTGGAAGGAACACGTTGCTGTGCCGTGAGGTCCATGAGCACATGGTGCGATATCGGCCGACGGAGCATTGCCCGCATATTGGGCCGACCGGTGGAAATTATTGCGTCGATGAGAAGGGGTATGCGGAGGTCGTGACGGAGGACTATTTTAGAGTGCCTTTCATTCCATACGGCCAGGCGGGTGCGGCTTGAATGTACGTATTATTATGTGTATACAACGAGTTGTAGGTCAACTGAGTTGTGTGCTCATGTAGATGGGGGCAAAGTCAACCGCTTGCATGTTCTCCCCTCCAGTCCGCTCGAGGGCTCCCGGTGTGTCTTCATAGATGATGGAGCAGGAGCGATCGGCAGCGACTCTTCCAATCAGATCCGCCATTGACAGCTCGATGTTGAGTTTGACTATATAGGCTAGAGGATGAAATTGCATATTACTTCAGGGTGATATTAGCTGTTTTTTTTGTTTTTGTTTTTGCGATTTTTCTCGAAGGTACACTTACACGAATGTATTATGCAAACTCATCATGGCTATGATAAGGACATCCATACTAAGGGATATCCCTATAATACTCATGTTGAAGTAGATCAGAACTTTGTACTTCCTCAGGCCGGCTGACACTAGGTTCGCTCGAACGATGTGGACGAAATAGAAGTTGAGACACCCGTCGACAATAAGATAGATCACTTTCTCGCAACGGTCCCACCGCTCGTTGACCCAGATGTACTTCTCCGAGATCTGCAGACGAGCGGGAATCCAAATGGTATAGACTGTAATATTGACTGCTGTGATTAAGGTGGCGACGGCAGCCTTCAAATATGTCGCCTTCTTTTTATCTATGAGCAGTAATGCACAGCGATTGATGATAATTTGCAAAAGGAATTGGACCTAATCAGGTTTCGTGCGGTTAATGAGTTTTCGCGAGAACCGTGTCCAGGGCCATTTTACCTGCAGGGCCCATAGTGTAACTGGCACAAAGTCAGCTTCGTGATAAGATAGCATGAGCGGGACCCAAGGGGGTAGTTATTACGGATGGAGAAATAGAAAGCAAAGCTTACAACTCAGTCAGCATTCACTTCCATGCCCACAAGCTAGGGTTGGTTCAACCTCACCATGGTGGAATCACCCTTCTCACATATAACCAGCAGATGATGCTAAATGCAAGGCAAACTATGATCTCCAGCCATATCATCCACACATAAGCATTTTTAAAGATGTGATGACCGTTTCTCTGGTAGATGTTCACAGTCTGCTTCACGGCTGTCCAGCTAGTGAGCCACCCGAAGCCAAGCGTGAAACCCCATGCAATGGAAGCAATCGCCATCTCACTCTGGGTGACCTCTTGGAGAACATAGTGTGGAGAAAGGAGTGTGATCATCGTGGATGAAGCATTGGTAAGTATATCAATAAATCTACCATCTTGAGTGAATGCTGTGCAATCCTCAATCAGATCAGACGAAAGGGGGAAGGAAAGGAGAGCGGCGGATCAATCTTGACTACAAAGAGAACCGGCAGGCCTGGGGAGTTCCAAGTGTTAAATTCACGCGACAGTAGCGAGATGAAGGACGACATCGGAGGGAGATTTCCACTGCGTTTCTAGTGGGCAGTGCAACGTCCAGAGTTCAGCCAGAAGTCTACCAGTTGCTGTTCCAGATTTCTCGGACCAGACATCCAGAAACCTTAACCGGTACTCTGCCATCCAACGCAGTCCCTTTTTGCCGAGAGTTTCGCCTTTCACATTCTTCCAGGGTGTGCCCTCCGCTCAAATCGAATCGGGTGATTGTGGACAGCTTGGGGAGTACTGACCTAAGAGTATATAATCAGCAATATTGCATAGTTAGGGGCTGGGTAGATAGCAAGCTAATATCCGATGAAGATAGTCGTTAAGCGAGGCTTTGAAATTTGGGTGAAAGGCGGCATCATACATAATTCTCCCGAGACGAGAAAGAGAATTGGGACTTAATCCCGAGGCATGAAGGTGTTACCGTCACCGAGGACGCGGTGGCAAGGAAGACGGCCGAGGAGATACCTTGTAGTTAAAAAAGGTGCCGGAGGACTGGAATGCTGAATTCGGTTAAATACCCCCATAATGTCACTGATCATATTAATTTGCCACAGTAGCGTTCCAGACAGCTGTGCTCCACTGGTTAGGCTCGGTGCTCCTATGTGGGGTGTAGAGACCCCCACCGCTGGGCTGACGCAACCGATTGCCAGATCGTTCGACGACCTCAATCGAGGATCCTGCGAGGCCGATCCATTCCGAGTTATGCTATTGGGTAATCTCCCTCCAAAATATCATCTCCTAAGGTCCCGCCTATCATATCTAATTGTCGGAGTTGCGGGCCAACGTATTGACTTGTATCAAACCTTTGCTGCATGACCTGCTTATCTGGAGGTCTCTGCATCTTCTCTATTCCCTAGATAGACCTTGCACTCGCCAGCTCCACGGGTGTGAGGCTAGGGTCCCCACCTGCACCGTAGGAGGGTTACCCTTAAGCCTGGTTACCTGTACTACCCACATACACCGCGATCAAACCAAGGCTACCCTGGTTGATATTTTTTTCCGTTGTCCCGGGCACCGGGTAACCATCAGATTAATCTGCGGGATTGCCGGCCGGGGGAGATTCCCCAGTGGGGAATAATGTGTCAACCACAATGTTAACCAAGAGTTCAAGTCATGTCGAGCAATATAGACGATGCAGATTGATCTTTCTAAACAGAAGACGGCGCAACACAGTACAATCTAACATTTCACGGACTATTCAGAGCACTCGCTATGAAATTTCTTTCCATCCAAACGATTCCGTGTCGAGAACCGGTCGTTGCCTATAATCTTCAGAGAGAAGCTTCTTCACCTCGCTGTCCTGACAGAGGTGGTGAGCTGAGATACCCGCTGGATTTTCTAGAAACGGATCCGCGCCAAAATGCATCAGGAGGGTCATCAAATCATCGTGAGGTAGCGGGGATCCACGCCCTGGGACCCCCACCGCATACATAAATGGTGTATATCCCATATTATCTTTCGCATTGGGATCAGCACCGTGGGCCAGCAGTACCCCGGCATGATAGGATATGTTGCTGTACGAATCCTTGTATGGCGTAATAGCTAACAAGCGCAGGAGCGTCGTTCGACCGTGCGGATCCCGTTCGTCAACTCTTGCTCCGTGGAGTAGAAGATTTTTCAATGTTATTATATCGTCCGCCAGATGGAGCGGGGCAAGGCCCGCAGCGTCGCGTGCGTTGGGGTCTGCGCCGCGCTCTAACAGTAGCCCGGATGGGTAGCCGTTCTGATAGACATTGCCAAACTCGCAATAGTCGTTGCGTTGTATTTCGCGTATCGCAGCTTCCCAGCGGACAGCCAGATGGATAGGGAGGTCTCCATTATTCGCGGCTGCGTTGACGTCAGCGCCTTGTTTCAGCAGAAGCAACACTGTCTCGTAGTCTGCATCGTGATTGGCAAGGGCGTGATGAAGCGCTGTGCGGCCGGCTTTATCCCGTGTATTGATGTCGGCTCCGTGCTCGATGAAGATATTGACGCGTCCCGCGCTGTACCTACTGCACCGTAGTGCGTGGTGGAAGGCTGTTAAGCTCTCATTATCTTCGCGGTGAATACCGGCCCCAGCCCTGAGAAAAACTAAAGCCACATGATGCGACGGCTCAATATCGGAATGGTTCTGAGCATGAAATCTCGCAGCCTCTGCTAGTGGTGTCCGGCCGGCATTATTACGAGCATCAACTTCTGCACCAGCTCTGATCAGCGCCTCAATCTCATACAGCCGGTTTTTACCTGCAGCGCTGTGTAATGGAGTGTTTCCATCGTCGTCCACGCTGTGTATACTCCCTTGACGGTGTAATAAGAATTTCAGCATCAAGTTCGTTCCATGGTTGGAGTCCTGCGCGATTCTGTGAAGTGCAGTCTTGCCATCGGGACCTTTTATATCGACCGGGACTCCCTGATCTAGGAAAATACCAACGGCAGTCACATCTCCATTGTCGATCGCGATCTGCCACGGCGTCAACGTTTCGCGTCTCGCGACGGTATTGGGGTCCGCACCGTGTTGGAGGAGGGTACGGATCATCGCGTGGTGTCCCCTGCGTACGGCGGTATATAGCGCTGTCCCGCTACACCCGTTAATAGGCGCATCAATCTCGGCTGCATTGTCAAGCAATGAAATAAAAATAGACGCAAATCCACTCTCTATCGCGATCCTCTTCAGCTGCCCCGTCGTTACGGTCAATTGCTTTGGGCCTGGCGCGGATTTCTCGCGTCGGTAGCCTTCGTACAGGCACAACACATAGAATCGGTCATACAGTTTCCCCGGTATGTATCTGGTGGCGGCGCGGAAATCACCATGGCTGCTTTGTTGATCCAGATAAACCTTCACCCACTCCTCATCACCGTCCAGCACCTCATGGACATCCATCTTCCCGCCATGAGCGCGCAACTGCGCAGCTACAATCGATTGTCCTTCCTCAACCGAAACTCCCAACGGGGTCTTACCGCGGCCATCAAGGGCATTAACATATGCGCCATGTTGTAACAAGAAGTCGACTATCCCCGCTTGGCCGCCGATAGCAGCATAATGAAGTGCCGTCCCCTCGTGCTTGCCCGCTTCCAAATGGATATATTCTAGTAACATTTCGACAATATTTTTGGAGCCGTAGAAGGCAGCCCAATGGATCGCGCGTCGGAATGGTCTTCTTTTGTCGAACGACATGACTTTTTTGTCGATGTTGGAATCTGCCGCTCCGGTAGATTTCGCATCCTGCAGGCGGCGCTGGGCTATTGCGCGGTACTTCTTCTGGTAATGCGCTACCAGCGAGGACTGGCCCCTCGCAACCATGATCTCCATTGAGCGGCGGCGAGGCATGTCGGGACCTCTTCTCCGGGCATCTTCGAAGGCAATATCCGATAGGTACTTGCTGCGGGGGATTAAGGCGCAGACCTGCCGAATAACCTCTGTAACATAGCGAGAGCCAGCGAATTTCAAGTTATAATAATCTAGAACCGGCAAATGGTGCAAGATTTCGATAAGGAGTTCAGTCGGCAGGCTTTCGAGAGTCATTTTTTTTTCTCATCCGGTTGAAGGGTGGGAAGACGTTCAGTTACGGCAACGTTGCGAATACGATAGCAGACGATTTGGAGTTGTGGCAGTGCAGGCTTGGTAGGCTAGGCGTTTCTCGTATACAATGCTCGTGACCAGTTATCTTAAAGTACTTGTCGTATTCCACAGTCAAAATCGAAGTGCGCACGATTGCCCCTCCTTTTCAATAGAAACTGACCATAAATTTCCCCTCCGCTCGTCGACCACCTTGTCCTCTGTGCGGCCGACTCGTATTATTTGGGAGTTGGAGATAGTAGTTTCGAGGTAGAGATTTTATGGAAATCACAGGGCTAGCAAGGAAGGGCTACAACCACGGTCAGGAAACGTCCCTAGCACTTCGAAGTACGCTATGAATTCAATAGCTGGCGCCCTAGTGACAATGCAACAACCTTACTATTGCTTTTCCCTACTGTATGCATTGAAGCAATGCTGTCTATTGCTGCTCTGTCCACAGTTGCTTTTGTGGCTTATGACACCGTCGGGACAACAGGGGTCTTCTGCTCAACAGGCATTGCCTCTGCATCCGGGCCGACTCCTTGTCAACCACAACCGTGTTAACAGAAGTTGGATTAAACCCTACTGGAAGGATGTCAAGGTGCTACGCATAGCGCGATCGCCAAGTTACAAGTGCTCCGCCACGGCGAACATGCCGACTGAGGGAGCCTGCGGTAAAATGGTCGATCTTGGTTTGATCAAACTAGCAGGTAATACATATAGCAGATTTCATCAAGCAGTTAGCAGGAAATATTATTCTTGTGAAAATGGATAATATCTAGGCACGCATATTATTTAAACATGGAACTTGGCTTCAGACACCCCGTAGTTATGAATCAATCACCAGCTATATATACTACGTTCCTGGATACATGATATAGAGTTTTTTTTTTTTTTTTTTTCACAGAGTTTGCAGACTTCTACATTCAAGGGCTCAAGAAACAATCCAAAGAGTAGTCCAAATGAAAAATGTACCGAATGCATCCTCTATAGGCTTACCAAGGTGAACCTAGCCGATATCTTCTAGAGACTCGGCCTAGGATGATCGACGTGATGAACAGATGCAGTCTGTCCTGGGGAGTGCACCACTGGTTCTGGGTCTGTCGAGAATAATACTCAACACACCAAAGAAAAATAATAGGAGCTAACTATGTGTCCTTCCACTTTGACCTCTGTCATTGCCACATCAAGGGGAGAAGAAGCCCTAGCACCCGCCTCCGCCGAACCATGTGGGCAAGCCAATTCACCCGTTTCCCGGGGTCAAGGAATTCGTTCCGCCGCGACACCTGTTGTTCACATCATAAACAGCTTTGTACCGTTCCGTATGTATTTTATATGTGATCTAATTTTTCGTGTACCTCCCGGTTGCGGAATATGGATAGGTCGTCGTGGTGGACATAGTCTACACATAGCGAGATTTCTCCATGTTCAAGAAAAGAAAGGAAAACAAGCAAGTAATATATACAACTCCTATGTTCTATATACATAAAATTACTTCAGCAGCCCGCATCAACCGCCCATCACCATCCACCCCATGAGCGCAAGCCACCCACCCGCGAAGGCCACCGTCACAACCGCAGCCCCAACTCGATCCCCCGTCGTGATCTCCGATAACTCTGCTGCTGAAGTCGTCTTATCACTCGTCCCCGCTGACGGATCACTCGTACTGTTTCCACCCGTCGTCGACGTAACCGGCGCCGAGACATTATCCTGCATAATGAGGACGGAGGACAGCACATCGGTCGCGATGATCTGCTCCTCCATCCCAACCCAGCCGTCCCACTCGGATTTGTACCACTGCACGCCGCACGTGTTGTTGCTCATCCCGCTGCAGGATTTGGCGGCCGCCTCGGCGGACCCCTGGAGTTTCGGGAGGATGGTGTCGTACGTCGAGGGGACGATGAGGGCAGTGAAACCGAGCCAGCCGGTGACGAGGCCACGGAAGAGGATCTCGTTGTTGTTGCAGGCTTCGCTCGGTTCGCAGATTTCCTGGATGATGTTGCCGCCGTATTTGGTGGGGAAGAAGCCGTTGATTGTTGCGTTGAGAAGGCCGTCAACGGCGGTTTTCCAGACTGCCTTTTCGGTCTGGTTGCGAGATGTTAGCACAGACGGGACAAATAGGAGCGGAGGGAAAGGAGGTGTACACATACATAGTTATACATATAAGCAGCGCCCATCAGAAACGCGCCGTAATTATACGTCCACTGCGTGTTGCCCTGCGTCGAGCAACTGTCCTCGATGTTGGTCGAATCCGCCACGTTCCACGTCTCATTGTTCAGCAGCGGCGACGAGACGCACCAATCCCACACCTTGTTCGCCCACTCCGCGTATGTTGAGTTGTCGGTATACCGGGCCAGTCGCGCTGCGAGCTGAAACAGTCCGGCATTCGAAATCGTGTTCTTCATCGTGTAGCCGGCCTCGTAGTTGTAAATCTGCCAGCGCAGGCCACCGCCGCAATTCTCCGTGTCCCACCGGTCGACCTGGGTGTTGAACACGCCTTGCGCGAGTGCGAGCCATGAGTATCCGCCGTCTACATCCGGGAGTTTAATCTCGGCGGCCGTCATGGCTGCCAGGCCCCAGAACATTTGGTCGTCGTTTCCCTGGAAGGCAGTGCCTGCTGATTAGCTCTGCGGAGAGACACTTGGGGAGTGCATCGGAGACTCACGATCCAACTACTGTAATTCGAGGGCATGTAGTCGCCGTTGCCCGCCTGGTGCTGCATACCCTGTCGCACCTGTGGGTTGTACGTGCTGTCACCCGTGTAGTGCCAGTAGAGCAGCAGACTGGTGAAAAGTGCTGCACCTTCCCACCATTTGTCCGGGAAAGCACCCGGGATCTGGCCGGTTTCATTGCCTGAATACCATGTCATAGACCCGTAGGCGGTCTTGCTGGCGGCGGATTTTATTGAGTCTGGTTTCCCACCCCCTTGGTTAGAACTGGTTGCCGGCGGTTCAGGGGCGGATCGTACCAACATCTGTGATGTCGATGTCAAGTGCGCTGACGGCGACTGAGAGACATAGTAGGGCTGTGAAGAGCACGAGTGCCCTAGGTCTGTGGGTGGTTCGGATGTGCATGTTTGGAGACTGCTGCAGAGAACTCCAGGTGAAGATCGTAGACGATCATGCGTCGGGAGAGTCCGAGAGGTTGATCAGAGGGGAAGAGAGAATTAAGTGGAAGAGGCAAAAAGAGGAAAGATTACGGACAGTCGCGTCCTTTGGCCCACTTTGTAGAGCTAACGACTCCTTACGCGTCAGCGGCCAACCAGCAGGCTGGGCGCCACGACGAGAGCAGCAAGCTTGAAGCGAGGAAGCGTTTTAATTTCAGTCTTAGCCTGTCTTGGCGTATGCTTGTATGGTCGACAAGAGCATGGCAGGACCCGCTTGCGTCGTCCTCTGCTAAGCCACCCTGTGTGGGGTCTTCAATTGCTGTTTCACAAACCCGATTTTCCGACAGTGTTGAGGACAGCGAATGGCAGGATCTCCCGAGCGACTCATCCATGGTGTATTTAAATGCTGATCCTTACTTGAGTCATTCCCAAGTCACTTAAATTGGCCTGTGGCTTCGCGGCCTGCCCCTGTGGGGGCTAAATATAGCAGTGGAGACTGGGAAATTGGGGTTCCAATTTCCGCTGGTCAAGGCTCTATTGGACAGTGCTCCCATAGGGAGAGGATGCCAATAAGGACATCTTGGTCAGTTACGAAAAATAACTATGTGTCTCGCAGTGACAGGCCCCAGCTTTTAGGCCGATATGGGACTGGCTCATCATCTCCGCTCCGCCAGGGGTTACAAAAGTTCATCCCTGTGGCTGGTCGGGTGTATCGGCCCGAACTTGAAGGCTTTCCGATGTCATCGATGCATGGACATTAACTATGTGCCTTACATTCAACAAAAGACATATGAAGTCGTCATGGTTCCGTGTGCCCCGTGTTGAAACTCTCGTACTCTGGCAGCTCCCACCCCTTCACCGGTTGGTCGCTGAGGACCCCCTCAAACAGATCCAGCCTCAAATAAGACACAAACCACAAAACCCAGTGAGCCGCACCGATTGTCAACGGCGACCATGGTATCTTGTCAAAAACACTCGGCTCCCCAACGCCTTTCTGTATTTGGTCGATGAAGGGCCGGAACTTGGAATCGTATACCTGGAATGCGGCCTCATGCCATACCGTCGCTTCTGTAACCCCCTCCTGGCACTGATCGCCAGGCGATCGAAGCTGTCGCCCAATCTCGCCAGCCAGGATGTACGCACCCACGATCGCACTTGTCGTGCCCATGCCTGTGCTCGCGGATGGACAGCAAGCGGCGTCCCCAAGGAGCACTACGCGGCCCTTATGCCAAGAGTCCAACTTGACGAGGCCTTGCGATTCGCAGTAGAAGTCATCGGTTTCAAGTAGCGACGGCAAAATGCCGTCTACCTCCCACCCCGCGCCCCAGAAGACATCCACAAAAACCTTCTTCTCCCCGCGAACATCCCCTCGCTTCACACTATCGAGTCGCTCCGTAACGGCTTTGCCGGTCATGTAAACCTGGATGCGGTTTGGATCGTTTCTTCGCGTTAAAACGAACCTGTTCCCGGGCGCAATGTACGCAGTCGCAACGTATTCTTCCCCTTGCTCGACCGGGCGTGGGATTGTAAAATATGCGGTGTATTCGCCGAGGGGGCGAAAGGCATCTTTGTCATCGGCGCCTTGGAGCTTCATCATCGCTCGAGTCCGCGAATGCAGACCGTCGGCGCCCACGAGAATATCGAACCGGTCCGCCTGCCCATTAGTGAATCGCACCTGTAGGGCGTCGCCTTGCTCCTCGAACGTTTCAACCGACGTCCCAAAAAGATACTTCACGCGCTCCTTCGGGATCGCATCATACAAAATCCGACACAGGTCGCCCCGCATAATCTCAAAGTCACTGGTGAAGCTCTGCGCGCCGGACCGGGTCTTAGTCGCCGGGAAAAACGCCTGCCGCCGACCGGCGCTGTCGACAACCTGCATTCCCAGCTCGGCCACGGATTTCGCGCGGAACGCGCTCTCGAGACCCATGCGCCTCAGGAGTTGGATTCCGTGCCCGCGTAGATCGATCTGAAGGCCGCTTGTGCGGAGATGCGGGGAACGCTCGATCACCGTGATCTCGTGGCCAAGCTTCGAGAGCCAGAACGCGAGGGCGTTACCGGCAATTCCTGCGCCGCTAATGAGGACTTTTAATCGCTTCATTTCTTGGTGGAGGTATGTCGGAGTTGTGATTTTGAACGCACGATTGAAATGTCGATATGGGAGGAATGCGAAGGAAATCCGACAGGTATTTTGGCCCCGTGGACAGTGCGATCCTTTTATGAGACTAGTAGTCAGTTAGGACCGAGTCTAGCGGAGGCTGAATATACCGACGGCCGATTATACCGCAGACGGACTATAGAACATGGGGTAAAACTTCAATGGGGGGCCACTAAGCTCGCTTTGGCCACGGCTTCTTTTGAGTCGAAATTAAATAGATGCTCTGTCATGGCTATTTGAAATTCACCCACCACACCGTCGGGGAGGTAGTCGTCTCGTTTATGTGATATCTCATAAGCCCCGCGGGTCTACACATTGTACCCGAGCTCAACCCGCGCATGAAGCTCGACAGCGCTTGCTCGTAGCAAGGGTGGAGGTTTGCCCGACGATCCTCGGGGTTTCCCCAAGAAGCCTTGCTGACCCACTTCACCGCAGAGGGTTAAAGAGCACCAATATCGAGCCCACAGGTATTTTCGATTGTGCCGCTGGATTGTCACAGCCCCAAACGACTGGATCTACCAGCAGTCGTTCAGGGAGCAATACAGCGGATAGATAACCATTGTTTTGATGGGGGTGGCAGTTGGAGCGCTGCGCACTCGGCAAATTATATATCGGAGAATTAACCTCGCACTACGAACTGTATGTCCACGAAACCCTGGTGCGGCAGATCTCTGGTCCACCGATCTGCCTACTGTAGATAACTCTTATCTACTGCACCAAAAACCACAGATTTTTACCACATCAGGTCCGATGCGTGGGGCGGTGATATTATTATAGGGCGCTGGGATCGGTATCCATGCTGGTATCCATCCGGTGGCAAGGTCCAGGGTATATTCTCTTTGAGATGCAGAAACGGAGGCAATGCGGGGCAAACCAGGCTCATCACCTGCTTCTCAGGCTACTTTGCCAAAGCCTTCAATGCCGTCCGCCAGGACCCAACATACGATCCCCTAGTCGACAACATTGACCATGGCACACCACCAGTTCACAAGTAGTGCTGCCCGGCCAAGTGATTTTGATCCTGCTGCAGTTAGCTGATCGCCAAATAGTTGTGGGTGTTTACGTTGACAATCAAAATACCAGCTACTCGTACGAAGGACAATCAACCAAAAATTTCCAGCAATCTTCTTTGCTAGCTTCGACGTGGGCAAGTGATCAACAAAGCGGGCTTCTTTACATTTGCCCCGACGTCGAATTACTGGTCTAGAAGGTAGACTTCAACTTTAATTCAAGGCATTAACGTTTGATGATGCCCTCATACTCCGTGGGGCCCGCCGCGATTCAAATATTGACCTCGAGATGTTATACGTCGGAGATAATCATTGGAACCCCCTCCACCACATGCTACGCAGGGGTCAACCTAAACAATAAGCTCTCGATCCAGGGTCGTGATGTAACACACAGCGAGTTGGGAATTGACATACCCTCTAGGCCCGCTATATCTTGCGCTACACTCTTGTTCAATTTACAACATTGCGTCCAAGTCCCTTTACACTCTGCTTGATTAATGTGGTTCTAGCGACGATCAATGAAGGAATCTACATAGCCACATCCACTTCCAAATACACCAGGGTAACAAACCCAGTTTGACTTAACTCGATTTGAACATTGAATTGACGGTGGAGTCTGCGGCCCGCCAAGGTGCTTGGGATGCCACATCCGCACAGTGGAACGGACAGTAGGGGCCGCGAACCCAAACGCCAACGGCGGACGGGCATATTTCATCTGCGAGAACTGCGGCTTATTCAGCTCCTTTGTCGACTTGCAGGGCGTCGACCATACCAATCCACCGTGCTGTTGCGGGCTCCCAACTCGGCGACAGGCGGCTGGCGTCTATCACCGCGATGCTGGCGCTCTGTATTATAGATGCGCAGTTGGGGGAATAAATTATTTTCTCGATGTGGCGGATGAAGACGGGTTCGATCTCTTGCGGCCCTACCAGTTCTCTCGCTAGGTGTGCGCCGGATGGGATGTTTCCCGGAGAGGGGGGGGGGGGGGTTTCCGGCGTGGAGATCCACGCAGTACAACGTCGTACATATACAACATTCAGCCCCCGGGGCTCGTGGGGCGATCATTACGGAGGTGGGTGATGCAAATGGTCCTGGGCAAGAACTCGAGTCGCTAAAGAGGGAATGACAAGATAACAAGGGGTAAGCACTAGATAAGTTGTGCGACACGAGTGGATTCGAAGTATATTTTGCGGCTGAACCGGAGTTACAATTCAGACGCATCATGAGTCGTACTCTGTATGGTTGGACATACTCTGGTCGGTATCAGCCGACGCCGATCCACTCGGAGAGTCAGAAAGGGAGGGGGCCGGGGAAGGCGAACTGCCCCAGAATAGATGGGCTACTCAATCAGCGACCAAGGACCGACTCATCAATTTGGCGATGATTCACGCATCCCTGTAAGCGCGCCGAGACGTATTCCCGATCTGGAGCCCGACTCATCATCCCAACCAACCAGCGGATGGCGAATGTCGGTGCCTGCAGATCTCGAGTCATCGCCGGATTCTGTGACAAACCGACAAACCCTTCGCCAGCGCGCCAGATACACGGAGTAACGGTGGATACTCTGTACGGGGGATTGGAACACCCTTATATGGCCGAGCCAGCCGTTTTCGCTTGGAATTGAGGCTCCTCCTCCCACAACAACACTCCATGTCTCGGCTTCCGGCTCCCCCGTTCGGGGTCTCGATCGCGCTCGCGGCAGTCAATCTGCTCCTCGCTGTGCCACACCTCTACCAGCTTGTGAGCGATTGTCGACGCGACAAAGGATTCATCCGACTGGAAAATGGAGAGAATGAGAACCAAGACGAGACAATTACGACATCGAAACCCCCGCGATCCCTCTGGCAGCGGGTTACGCTTGTTTTGGTCGCCGCTATACCGACTCTCGTCACTTTATGGACGCCGATGGACTTCAGCGATATTACCACATTCGGCGCGTGGGTACTAGTCCTGCTCCAGGAAGTTATACTTGTAACCCGTCCGCGATCGGAAGATCGATATCTCCTCGGATGCTACGGCGCATGGGCGAACCTCGCGGTCGGCGCGTACACCGTACTGCCATTCGCTCTCGCCCTCTACACCGCAGGTTCCATCATCTTCGTATCGCAGGATGCAATCCCAATTATCCAACTCGTCGCAAGCGCTATTTTGTTCCTTGTCAACCTCTCCCTCCCGCGCGGCCCAACCGTCTACCGCAACAACCAGCCGATCGATGCCTCAGATTCCGTCTCAGTGCTCACGCGCTACACTTTCGCCTGGGCCTTCAACATATTATCCTACGCGACCAAAACCGGCCGGCTGAACCCCGAAGATCTCCCCCTCGTCTCCGAACCCCTACGATCCAAGAACCTGTCCGACGCCTTCTACGCGCGCGATCCCACCTCGGCCTCGTGGAGCAAATGGTTCCGGCTGTACTGGCGCAATTTCACCGCGCAGCTGGTCATCCAGATCTTCGCCAACGCCACGCATTTCCTGCCCCATTTCTTACTCTTAACGCTGCTGCGGCTGTTTGAGGAGCGCGATGCGGGTGATAATGTCCAGCTGAAGCTGTGGTTGACCGCTGTGGCGCTGGGCGGGTCGATGATAGCTGTCTCGTGGCTGACTTCGCTCCGAGATTTTGTCGCGGATTTGCATATTTCGATTCCTATTAATGAGCAGCTCTTTGCGGTGATTACGCGCAAGGCGATGAGTTTGAAGGATGTGGTTGTTACGGCGAAATCGAAGGAAGGCGGCGATGACAGCGATGATGAGCAAGACAGTGACGATGAGCAAGACAGTGACGATGAGGAAGAAGAGGGAGAGAGTGACGAAGCCCCGCGCACGAAACATTCTATCCTCAACCTTCTCGGCGTCGACGTCAAGAAGATTGCCGACTTCGACGCATACAGCCACCTCTTGCTCGACTCTGTCCTCGAATTCGGCATCACGGTCGCCTTCCTTCTCTACCTGATGGGTTGGAAGGCCACGCTGGGCGGCTGCGCGATACCACTGCTCCTCACTCCGGTCTATTATATCATAACGAGGAGATACAGCGTCAAAGAACAAGCACTAATGAGCAACCGCGACGAGAAATCTGCCTCGCTAACCGAGATGGTGCGCGGGATGCGGCAGGTGAAATTCAGCGCGCTCGAGTCGGAATGGTACACCAAGATCCTCAAGCTGCGCAATAAGGAGCTGAAATCCCAGGCTGAGGTCTTTCGGCTGAATATCTACATCATGGGAATCTGGACGTTCGGGCCCATGTGCATGAGCTTCCTCGCAATCGCGAGCTACATCTACGTCAACGGATCGATATCCGCGTCTACGGCATTCACGGCGTTGTCGCTTTTTGAGAATCTGCAGAGCTCGCTCAGTATGCTTCCCGAGGTAATCACGGACCTGCTGGATATGCTGATCAGCTTGAGGCGTATCTCAAAGTTCCTTGCTCTGGAAGAGCACATTGACGGCCGGGTTTCTGGAGACGAGATATCATTGCGGGACGCCACAATCACCTGGCCGGCGAGTGCCTTGGACGAGGACAAGAAGGATGAGGAACCTGGTCCCCAGTTCCAACTCCGCGCTCTCAATCTCGATATCCCGATGCAGGAGCTGACGGTTATCTCCGGTCGCAGCGGCGCGGGCAAATCGCTCCTGCTGCAGGCGCTGATCGGAGAGGCAGACGTTGTGAGTGGCGCGGTCATCGTGCCTCGGGCGGATTCGATCAAAACCACCGTCCCTAGCGATGCCGACTGGCTTGTAGATGGGACAGTTGCATACGTCTCGCAGGACCCCTGGATCGAGAACGCCAACATCCGCGACGCGATCCTCTTCGGACTCCCCATGAACCATGCGCGATATGACGAGGTCATCGACGCCTGCGCGCTAACGCAGGATCTAAAGATTCTCGCCGAAGGCGACAAGACGGACATCGGAGCCAATGGAGTTAACCTGAGTGGCGGCCAGAAGTGGCGGTTGGCGCTGGCGCGGGCGCTGTACAGCCGCGCGAGTATCCTTGTCCTCGATGATATCTTCAGTGCGGTGGACGCCCATGTCGGTCGGCATCTGTATGAGAATGCGCTTACTGGTAAACTGAGCGAGGGCCGGACAAGGATTCTCGCTACGCATCACGTTCGGTTGTGTGTTGATAGCGCGGCTTATCTGGTTGAGCTGGAGAATGGGAGCGTTGCTCGTGCCTACAGACCGACCGGCGCTTCTGATGGTTCTGACGACGTCGACGAGAGGTCCGAGACCTCAGTTGAGAGTATACTAGAGCCCGAACGCATCAGACCCGTGCACCGACGGGACTCGATCAAAGCGAACAAATTCTACGAAGAGGAGAAGCGAGAAACTGGCGTTGTCAAGGCGGCCGTATACAAGGCCTATATCCAAGCCACTGGTGGCAAGTCCCACTGGATTCTGATCGCCATGTTCTTTGTCGCGAGTCTACTTTTCAATCTTGCGGCCCCCTACTGGGTCTCCGTCTGGACGAGGTCGTATGAGGAAACCACCGTTGAACCCCTGCAAGTTTTTGCGCAGCCTGATAACAGAGCATTCGTGGCCAATCGTCCGGCTATCGACAAGGGACTTTGGTACTACGGAGGAATTTACCTTGCGATATCCCTCTCCGGTTGGATCGCGTCTATGATTCGAATGACTGTGATTGTTAAGGGCTCTATTCGAGCTTCAAAGGCCATGTTCGAACAGTTTGCTGATGCCATCCTGCGATCTCCTCTTCGGTTCCTGGATACTACACCAGTCGGGCAAATTCTGAACCGATTCACGTCGGATTTCAATGTACTCGACTCGGACCTCTCGCTCACCATGGCCTATACGATGTACGACCTCATTGCCATTGGTGGTGTCGTTATCGCCGCCGTCTTGAGCTCGCCACTAGTTGTTGGGCTCGGCGCCCTTTCGTTGTTGGGTTCGTGGGCAGTCGCCTACTTTTATGTGACTGCAGCACGAGAGACAAAGCGACTGGAGAGTACAGCCAAGTCGCCTATCTTTGATCTTGTCGGCTCGCTTCTTACTGGGCTGCCGACTATCCGCGCCTTTGGAAGGGAACAGGCATACCTCAGCCGAATGTACGATTTAATAGACGCACACTGTCAAGCATTCTGGCACCGACGCCTGTTCGCATGCTGGATGTCCTTCTGGCTCAGTATGGTCGGCGCTCTGGTAGGTCCTAAAAATTCGGTCTTTCTGCAATATACTAATCTGGTAGTTCGTCACCTCCGTCACCATGATCTTCGTCAGTATCCGCACGCTCGATGCGCCGCTCGTCGGATTCGCGCTTAGCTTCGCCCTTCAAATGTCTGAAAGCATTTCCTACCTTCTCTCCGAATACGCGCAACTCGAAATCGAGTTCAATGCCACAGAACGTATTGTCGAGTACACGAAGCTTGAGAAGGAGCCGCAAACCGGTATCGAGGTTCCAGCTGCGTGGCCGACGAAGGGAGAGCTCGAGGTAACGGACCTTACCGTCGCCTACGCCCCTGATCTGCCGCCCGTATTACGAGGACTCAACTTCACGCTCCAGCAAGGCGAACGCGTCGGCGTGGTCGGTCGAACTGGTGCGGGCAAGTCCTCACTCGCGATGACGTTACTCCGCTGTCTAGACATACGCTCTGGAACGATCCATATCGACGGCGTTGACGTGTCCAAAGTCCGCCTGCACGATCTGCGGTCCCGCGTGGGCATGATCTCGCAGGACCCAATTGTCTTTGCGGGCCCCGTCTGCGAAGTGCTCGACCCGTTCAACCAGTACGACGACAGCGAATTGATCGGCGCGTTGGAAAAGGTGGCTCTCACGGCTCCAAACCAAGCTACTCCAACTGATACCCCCCGGGATTCCTCACCGAGTATCATCCCGCTATCGTTCCCGATCGCAGAGTCGGGCCGTAACCTCTCCCAGGGCCAGCGGCAACTCCTGTGCCTCGCGCGCGCGCTCGTGTCGCGACCCAAGATCCTGATCATGGACGAAGCGACCGCGAGTATCGACATGGAATCGGACATCCGGATCCAGCGCGTGTTGAGGGAGGAGATCAAGGGATGTACGCTGTTGGTTATCGCGCACCGGCTATCGACGATTGCTGATTTCGACCGGATTATCGTCCTCGACGAGGGCCGTGTTGCGGAGATGGGCTCGCCCAGGGAGCTCATGGGGGTTGAGGATGGCGTGTTCCGGGGGATGGTTGCGGGCAGTGGGGAGAACGATGCTATTCGGGAGATGATTTTTGGACAAGAGGTTGGAGAGGTATAAAAGGAGGTTTTTTTTATTTTCTTTAGCGCTGTGTATTGGATTGGATGGTGCAAAATAAAACTTGAAGGTCACTTGGTTCTTTGGAAGCTCTCCTCGGCCACACGACTACAACTGTAAGCAAGGCGACGCGAAGACGAGTCATTGCTGCTATACATACCATAGAGGCCGTTGGTGTAAAAGTAGCAATATATAGAGCTTTGGCGAGGCCACAAGAAGATGGGGCTAATATTTGTCTTCCACATCGCAAAAGTAATTGAGGTGAAGTCACTTACAACACGATGCCTACATCGCTGACGATGCGATGGGTAAATTCTTGGGAAAGAACGATGACTATGGATGTATTTCATTTGGATCGAAAAGAATCCCTGCCCGAGTCAAGCTCCTTTCCGACTCTCCAAGTGGAAGGCGTCGGCTTATACCGAATAGATTAGGGAGATATGTATGCAGTACTCTGGTCTCGACTCATCATGACTGCAGTGCTTTTTAGCTGCAGAATAAGCCCAACTCCAAAAACATACGCTTCAACCCGTCCAGTGCTTATTCGCTCAACATCAAGCTCTGGCATCCTCAGTGACTCGACTATCCTTGCCCAGCGCCTTCGCATCATCACCACCAACACCAACCTGCGTAATCATCGGCCCAACCCCGGTCGTCGTGAACACCATCCACAGGAGCACGCATGCCAGGCACACCCGCACGACGGGTGCGCGACCGCGGGCGCGAGAATCGCATCCAGAAGACCGTACCGTGTCCAGAGGGCGTTATACCGACGGGTTAGCGCGGCGCGCTCACGGTGCTTTGCGCAGATCTCAGTGTTGTTAGCAACGAAGCGTCTGACCCAGTCGCAGTTCGCGGCGCGACTGGCTCGCCTGAGGCGTTGATGTGACGCATTATCCCGACGCCGCCGCCCTGCACGTTGGATTTCATCACGCACGACGTCCCTCGCCGGTGGAGGTCACTAGATTCCGTCGGCTAGGAGGTCGACGACGGCGTGTCCTACTCTTTTGAGGAGGGTTACTACCTCTTTCACCGCGCGCTAGACAGGTGGTGTTGGTCGGCCGTCGGGCCTCTTCAGCGTTCCAGGGCATAGGTATGCAAGTGAAGTCGAAGTTCCAGGGCTCATTGGCCAGCTGTGCCTGCAGTTACAGCTCACAGCCGGACACGCTTCGGGCCATGGGACCGAGTCCTGCATTCGTCGACTCATTGCCATCCCCGGGTGATTCGATTCCCATCGTCGGCGTCCGGCCTTTGGAGCATTTCAGTCCGCCTTCGATTGGTTCCGTAAAGGAAATGAAATGTTCGCTCAAGGCTAAGTAAGGGGGGGAGAATACCTACAAAGTCCACAGAATCCAGCTGGTAGGCGAATACTGCCACCTCCATCTGTCGCGCTGCCAATGATCGAGCCGCGCGCAGCGAGGGTCGCGGCTTCACCACCGGATGAGCCACCTGCCGCGAGAGCGGGATTATAAGGATTGCACGTTGTCCCGAAGACGTTGTTGATCGATTCGACCATGAGGTGGCCTTGGGAAACGTTCGTCTTCACGTAGATGATCCCGCCAGCGGCGAGGATCCCCTTTGTGATCGAGGAGTCCTCGGCTGAGACATCTGGGATCCAGGAGGCCAAGCCTGCTGTTGCGTGCACACCCTTTATGCCGTATAGGTCCTACCATCGGTCAGCTCTCAGGCATGAGTAAGGGGGGTGGGAGCGCGGGGGAGGTGCAAGCGTATACGCACCTTGAGCGACACGGGCAGCCCGTGGAGAACGCCAATGGGTGTCCCATTCCGTTCCAGATAATCGTCTAGGTATTTCGCTCGCTCGACAGCCGTGTCAAAAAGGATTTCCGTAACGCAGTTCACGATTTGCCGCGCAATCGAAGCATGCTTGCAGTATACCTCTACAACCGCAACGGCGCTATACCCCTTGCTGCTAATGCGCTCAAGCAAAACCGCTGCGTCGCTGATACTTGTGATCTCAATATCCAGCACAGTGAGGATGTCGCACTCGAGGACTTCTTTATCCTCAGGTTTCAGCAGTCCCTTCGCTGCGCGCACAGCTAGATGCTCGGGGAGCCGATGCGAGGCCGGGATGCGCGCATCGCGTTTTCTCCTCTTCTCAATGGCGGCGCTCTGCCAGTCGGCGATCTGGAATGGGGGGCCTGGCATGTCTCGCGAGGTGGTCGTGCTCTTTTTTGCCTTCTTCTTCAGATATCGCTACTTTCGAGCTGCGATAGAATCAATGCCCATCATTTCTGGAGCAGCTCTTATCATTCTCTGCCGACGGACTAGGCTGCGGGGCTGGTGGCCCAGAGCGATGAAAAACTGCCCGTGGCGCAACTGGCGGGTGGACAAGGTGATTGATTCTCATCCACTAGGTAGACTGTTCAACCCATTCGCTATAGCCAAAAATCGGTTGATACGATTATAGTATGCTGAACTGCATGAGGTACTACTGGGGGCGAGCCGACAGCGGTGCCATGACAGCAGTTGGATAACTGATGTAGTTCAATTGTATACCTGACGATACTCGGAACTGACAACTGCAGCCTCCAATTGGGTTGCTTCCCAGCGACTTATCGATCCACGCGCGGAGATCGACGCATTTCTTTGGTCATGTCTGATGTGCACACCAGTGGACCGGAAGGGATAGACCAGTCGGACGGAAACGTTTCGCTATACTGCGGTTTCTTGGCCCACCTTGTAGACTGGCCCTGTCGAAGCGCTTGGGATTGGGTCGCTGGCCCCATTTCAGCGTAATTCAAGGCCAGAAAGCTAGCGAAGCATTCCAAGGGAAATAGTACTTATCCAAGGATCTCTCTCTGCGCTCAGAACAATAAGTCACATCTTACTCTATGGTCATCCTTGGAGTTGGATGGCAGAAAACTGGACATAAAAGAAATCACTCGTACATATGGCAACAGAACGCAACGTGCGTTGGTGGATCAGATATGCTTTCGTAGTTGAAAGTCAGCGATTTGATGCCCGGTTTGGCGCCGGTCTCCGCTGTGTGCTGATATATGCGTCAGCTGTTGTATCTGTATCCTTCTGGGGAGCCCAGCGTATACTAAGCTACATATGGGAAGCATCCGCTACTTGACCCTCCGCAGGTCCCTCATAATGCCAGCCATCACGACGCAATGGTCCCTCATCTCCGCCGTCTCCGGCAGTGACACTCTTGGCATCTCCCCAGCCAAGCCTTGACCCCTGCGGGACGCCCCGCGCCGGAGAAATTATTCACAAAAGATGTCGTATCCGGGGCGATATTTGCCCGGCCACAAAGGCGATCATCATCAACCCCGACCAGTAACATGTAGGGCTGGGCGGGACAAAGCTCTTGTTCTGACTGGCCAAGACCTCCTGCAGAGTGCCTGTCAGTGCCTCTCGCGCCGATTCGTGTGATTGAGTATGGCCGTCTTGTGTGTGGCTTGGTCGGACAATTTGGGGTCATCTCGGCTAGAGGTATTGAGTGTGCATTGTTGTTTGCCAAGCGAGGTGAAGCCATAGCTCCAAGAAATTCCAGGAATGAGTATAAAATGGGACTCGCTACTCCATGGGCAAGCATGAACTCTCCCCACAGAGTATATCGCCTCCAGTTACAAACAAAACATGAGGCTCTCAACCCTCGCCCTCCTCGCGGTCCCCGCGGCCGCCGCCAAATCCTACCTAACCTGGATGGCCGACTCATGGATCGTGAACAACCGCGAGCACGAGGGTGCCTACTGGTACGGCCGGGCAACAATCTACGAAGGCTACGAAGCGGCATACGAGCTATACGGCAACGAAACCCTTCTTTCCTGGTACAGATCGCAGATCGACGACGTCGTCGTCACCGAAGACGGCTCGCTCGTCGACTTCGACGAAACATACTACTCCCTCGACGACTACCGCATCGGCAACAACCTGCTGTACTGGTACGAGCGCACCGGCGAGGACAAGTACCGCCTGGCGGCGGACCGCATCCGGCGCATGCTTGACCGCCACCCGCGCACACCCACGGGTGGGCTCTGGCACCGCCAGCCGAATTATCCGAACCAGATGTGGCTCGACGGCATCTTCATGGCGGATGTGTTCTACGCGAAGTGGACGAAGCTGTTCGATGCGAAGAATAAGACCGCCTGGGAGGATATCGTCCTGCAGTGGGATAAGATCGAGGCTGTGACGCGGGATCCCGGGGGTACGGGTTTGCTTGTGCATGGGTTCGACGAGAGTAAGACGGCCGTCTGGGCGGATCCGGTTACGGGGGCGTCGCCGCTGGTTTGGAATCGTGCTGTCGGGTGGTACTTTGTTTCGCTGATTGAGGTCCTTGATATCTATCCGAAGCATCTGGATGGGTATAAGAGGTTGCTTGGGTACTACAAGCGCCTTGCCAAGGCGCTTCTGAAGGCGCAGGATCCCGAGACCGATGGGTGGTATCTCGTCCTGAGCACGCAATATATCGGCGTTGAGGGGAACTACTTTGAGAGCTCGGCCGCTGCCATGTTCACCTATGGCTGGCTGGCTGGTCTGCGACGGGGATACCTCGATGAGAGGACGTTCTCCAGGCCCGCGGCAAAGGCGTACAGGCATCTGATTGACGATTTCGTTACCAAGCATCGGAATGGAACGTTGACATGGGAGGGCACCGTTCAGGTTGGATCGCTGAACAGCAACGCATCTTTTGAGGTAGGCCCTTCCCTGGTAAAGAACTTCTTGGATCGCATTTTGCTGACCATTTATTCAGTACTATACCAGCATCCCTGTAGTTCCCAACGATACCCGGGGGGTCGGTCCTTTCTTGCTTGCTTCCTATGAGTGGGACCTTCGCCAAAAACGTAACTAAGTTGGTGAGATTTGTGTTGGAGTCCCGGGCAACAATGTACTGCCTGTCCTTGATGGTTTGACAGAAAAGTAGGGAGGGGCGTGTGTGTGTGTGTGTGTGTGTGTGTGTGTGTATATATATAACAGCGGGTTCAGATGCTCTACCGTAAATTCTGCGCTAATACGCCCTCTACCTGATCATCGCAATGAAAAAACAATAATTAATAGCAAAGACAGTCTGTCAGGTCCAATCTTTCATTTCCTTGTGGCTCGATGTTTGGTTCCAAACATCCAAGTCCGATTCCACTCAGCTTTGTCAACTCCACATCAACAAACACGAGAGAAAGTGGAGAACGTGTTCAGCAAACAGCGACTGGCCAACTGGAACAGCGACTGAGACCACTTGGCGCAGTCGATCAGTTTGGTGGAAATGCACGATGACGGACGCGCCCAGCTCAGCCTCTGTTTTGAGCGGGAAATCCTCCAGCTCGTTCCCGCTGCCCTTTCCGCTCTTCATTGGAGAGAACTCCAGCCAGTTGCGCACACCACTTTGAGGCGAATCCCCAATGTTGTGCTTTGGGTGTTTCAAGAGTAAGGATATAGATAAGGAGGAACGTGCGAACGGGAATGGGGGCGATACGTTAGGTTGCGACAGCGAGTCCCGTCAACTTTGTTCTCTTACCGGCTTCTCTGGCCGACTTCTAATCTGATCCGTTCATAAATATCACAAAGTTTTTAGTCGAGGTCGGTGCAGATGTCAATATGCCGGCTACCTCTGGGATGTATGGGAGTCCGCTCGCTGTAGCATCCTCACATTCATCACATCTCGAGGTACTGGAGTTTCTCCTAGCATCGGGAGCTGACCCAAACTTGCGTCTAGCAAGTGGGATATTTGGGACCGCGCTGGCAGTCGCCTGTGCCGAGGGCGGGCCTGAAATTGTCCAATGCTTGCTGTCGGGAGGGGCAGATCCCAACGCAACTTTCATGCGAGAGCGTCCTCGTCTGGGCCGCATTCAAGTCCATCAATGTCGACATCATCAAAGCGCTTGTGCATGCAGGGGCAAATATTAACATGCCGGTTGAGCATGGAGAATCTGGCTCTGCACTCGCCGCAGAGGGCGAGACTATGGCGATGCGGGCGTCTTTTCCTACCTGATCGAAGCGGGCGCGCAGATCAACATGCCGCTGAAGTACGGATACTTCGGTAGCGCCTTCGCAGCAACAGCGTGCAGGGGCCAATTTGACAAGATCCAGCTATTAGTGGACAGGGGCGCCGACATCAACATGCGCCTAGAGGGTAGCGACTTTCCTAACGCGCTTGCCATGGTCGCAGCGTTCACCTGGGGTGACGGGACGGTGGAATTCATCCACAGGCTGGGCGTCGATATCAACCCAAAATATCCGGGAAAAAGATATAGTAGCCCGCTGATCGCTGCGGCGGCCTTTGGGCAGCAGGACTGTGTCGAATACTTGCTTGATAATGGGGAGGAGGTTAATGGGAAATACGAGGGGTCCCACTATGCTACTGCCCTCCAGGCTGCAAAGGTCGGCTTCGAGCCGGAAGATAAAGAGTGGATACTGCGGTACTTTGGGGGAGATACAGATGATATTGAAGAGATTGCGGAAGAGTGGGCACAACAGAAGCCTGGTGTTGTCGAGCAACTTCTTGAGCGGGGGGCGCCTGCTTAAATCTCTGCATAGCTATCATAGACATGGATAATTTAAAGCACACGGTTACAGCGATCTATTGATACTCCTTGTCTGGTATCACCGCGCTACAAAGCTACCACTGTGTAAATATCACACATGTGGGCAGGCATAATGCTGCAAAACCCTCTGTGCCTATATGAATACCCGACAGTCACTCTACACCGTCTGGTACACATCCAGTCTATCAAGAAAGACCCCCAAAAAAATATAGAAAACCTCGTATGCGGTGGATTACCCAGAAGCCGTCTCCTTGCCAGCTGTAGTCCCCACAGCCTGCTGCGTCTGCATCTGCACTTGCATCTTCCTCATCATCTCCGCCGCCTCAAACGAATACTTACACTTCATGCGCACGACCTTGCCATAGCGGTACATGACAAACGGGAAGGGCATGCAAACCAGCGTCAAGAACGCCGGTACGGACGACGCCCAATGGATCCCCAAGTTATGATACATCTGCGCCGTAAATAGCGGGAAAACCGCTCCAATAACCGACCGGAAGATTGCACACGCCGCCAGCACAGACGCCGCGTAGATCGTGTACGCGTCGACGAGGTAGGTCAGTATGGGAAGGATAACAAGCACGCAGCCGAAGCCGAATGGAGCGGAGAGCACGATGCTCACGGACCAGTGGATCGCTGGGTAGTTCGTCCACGCGAAGGCGAACATGCCAATCGGGAGCGCGACCGCGCCGATGATTGCGGGCGGGAGGCGAGATTCCGGCGTTGCGGCGTTCGCAGCGAACAGTTTCATATACCGCGTGTTGTTGTCCCAGATTGAGTAGACCAGGCCGAGGATTATCCCCACCGCGATACCCAGGAACGCGAGCCCACCGATCCCCTGGCTCCACCCGCGCGTCTCGTCGTACACGATTGGCATCGCGCCCATGAACATGTAGATAGTCCCGTAGATAATGGCGACGTACAGCGATGCGATGAGCACAATCGGCTCGACGAAGAGGAAGATCCAGGGCCGGAACAGCGCGCGCTGGAAGACTTCCGAGGGCGTCCTGTTTCCCTGGCTCTTCTCAAGCACGCTCACGTAGACCGTCGCGCCGCCGCTTCTATCGGCACTTGCTAATTCGCGCGCACGCCGCTGTAGGAGGACGGGGCCATAAGTCTCGGGGATCACGAGTATACCCGCGATGCCGATAACACCGATCAGGACCACACACACGCCCTGCACCCATCTCCACCCGATACTCTGCGCGACGAAGCCGCCGACGATGGGGCCGAGGATGGGTCCTAGGAAGGGGGCAGCGCAGTAGATTGTGAGCGCGAGGCCGCGCTGGGCGGGCGCGAAGAGGTCGGCGATGGTGCCGCCGGAGTTGACGAGGGGCGAGCCGCCGAATGTGCCGACGAGGAAGCGGAGGATCAGGAGTGTGGCAATGTTTGGGCTGCCGGCTGAGCCGGCGAGGAAGGAGACCATAGCGATGTGGGAGGTTATCCAGAGGATTCGGCGGCCGTAGAGTTCGGACCTTGGGGGTGTTAGTGTGTGTGTTCGGTGGTAGGACTGTATTTTGTTTTGTTTTACTTACTATAAACATAACACTATTAGCTAGATGGCTCGCATTCAATAGGAAGATGGATGACATACCAATGGCCCCCATAGCGCAGGGCCAACTGCGAATCCGAGGACATAGAGCGAGAGTCCTAAAGTAAAGACTTCAGTGCTGATGTCAAAGTCTTCCAAGACTTGTTTTGCAGAAGGCGAGTATGCAGAGGAAGTGAAGGTGACGGCAAAGACAGATAAGTTTCCGATGGTAGCGAGGAGCCATTTACGACTTTGGCTCCAATTCATGGGATTGCCGGCGTCATTCTTGGAGAATTCAACGACGTAGGGGTCGTTATTTGTGCCTGATCCGTTGTAGCTGTGGGCAAGCTCAGAGTCTGTGAGGGAGGGAGACATGGCTTAAGATGTTATAGCCTAATCGAACATGCTCCGAGACTGGATTATCTCTGATAGCTTGGGATCTATATACCAACATCCGGTGGAGCATTGAGCAAGACCACACGGACGGGGTGTTCCCTTATTGGCCATTTTCTGTGGATCCAGCAGCCCATCACTGTTACTTCAGGACGAATGAAAGCGTTATCCGCTGTGGGCCGAGCGGAGCGGCTGTTGGTTGGTTCGAACGACAAGGTTCTGTCGTCGGCGATGTACACAATGTCCAAGTTGCCTTGGAAATTTGCGGTAACATATACGCTAAACGGTATTATCCTGGAGATTTATCTACATAGTTATACCCAGCGCCAGATTCTGATGTTATCGTGAGTTGAAGACGAGCTGTGCATAGCAGGAGATCACATGTGAATGGCTGGCAATAATCAGGCCAAGAAGCTACTAGCGAAGCTGACCTACCTACATTTTCCTACCGTACATACTCCGTATGTAAGCGCCGCCTGCTCACCTTCTACCAACAACCTCCTCAATTCCTACTCACTTTCACACTCCCCTTTTTTGGTCATCGAGCGACAGCCATGCATCACCTACCCTTCGAGATACTACAACTAATTTGCATATATGTACTCTGTCTGTCTTGCATATGCCGTTCGTGGGCTAAACATGTCACCTAGACTCGAGACCATGACACCAACGATCTCGCCACACTGCGTCGCGTGAGCCGCTCCTGGCTGCAGGCGTCGACTCCAGTGCTCTTTGAGAATCTCACCATTATTTTATCTAATGATGGCAGTACAGAACAACGTCTATCAGACTTTCACGATTTAGGTCTTGGAAATCTATTTCTCGAACATGCGCGAACCATGGGTATTGTCTGCGTGAGAGACGTGAGCTCATTCCGGGGCCTTCGCGTTCGCATTTCGAGGCTCCTCAAAACCATGCAGGCCAACCTATGCGGCCACATTCCACCGGTCGCTGTTCCTGCTTTCCTGGAGGAATATTGTCTGCTCGGCGTCACTCCAACTTCCGACTTGCACTGGGTGTTTGATGTATTTTGGATGGAAGAATGGGAGCCCCTGGTGGCCCTCATATCTCGGATGAAATGCCTGACACGGTTCGACTCCGGGTTGCTGAATAGGTTCCCCAGGGCTCTGCACGAAGCACTTGCAACATATCATCCTAATTGCGCCCTGAATATCTGGAAGGGTGCGATACCGCTCCCCGGAGCTCCACTCGATCAGCAGACAGTTCTCAATTCAAATCCCCTGAAAGATCCGCTTCACCGTATGGATGATTACTCACTCGCCAATCTGCAAAGTTATTCAGCCTTGTGCCCCGCCGACTTCAACAGAGTTAGTCCCTGGATGCACTGGGCTTATACGATGCGACATTTGCACCATCTGGCCGCATGTCGCAAGCTCCGATACCTCGATATTCAGCCAGATAGCTGTTGGAGCACATATAATGAAATACGTAGGCGGAACGAAGAGTGGCCGAATAATACCCCTACAGAAGCAATTGCCAACCTAGAGGCCCTGACAATATCCAGCTCCGGTCCGCGTGAGGAAATCCTGCTGGACTTGACCAGTGTCTTTGATCTCTCCACCCTCAAGTCACTAGATTTCGAAGTCTTCGAGCATTCTAATCTCTTAAAAAAAGTGGCACCGCGCCTACGAAATCTCCAGCGGCTTTTTATCTCCGTCGATACTAGCTTGAATAGAACCCCCGATCTATTTGCCGATAACCAAGGCGTTATTGAGGCCATTCTGGCTTTCCGTCCATTGCAATATCTCTGTCTTCGCCGAGTTCGAAATGTGACAACAGTCCATACCATTCTTGAACGTCACGGCCCCACGTTGGGAGGTCTCCAGATTGAACCCATACGAACTGGCCGTGCCGGACTCGCCGACTTCCATTTCAAATACCCAGCGATGACAGCGACAGATGTTGTACGGATCGCAGAGTCTGCTCCCCATCTCCGCGAGCTCCGACTCCCGATCAAACGCACCATGGGCGACAAGAATGAAAGCGCCATATACAGAGTCATCGGATCATCATTTCGCAATCTCCAGTCTCTCCTCCTAGACCTACACTACGACACACGCACGCCACCACTATACCCGCGCTGGCGGCCGAACGCGACCGAGCTCCGCGATATCCTCGTAAACGCCGCAACGGATAAAGGCCTCGCGCAACGCATCTGGACGGTAATCTCTCTCAACCAGGCCACCAAAACCCTGCGAAATCTCACCGTGCGTCCCTTCGGATCTGAAGCCTTCCAAATGTTAGAAGCCTATCTTCTCCTGACGCTCGGGCGGACCTTTCTGGTGACGCGGGGTTCGTCGATGGATGGTTCCGAGCCGCTGCACATCAAGCGTGTCGGGGAAGGCGCGTACGAGTTGGAGGTGGAGAACCGGCTGCTGGAGAGGGGTAATCCCTGGCGGGGGCTGCCGCCATTGCTAAGAGAAGTAGTTGATGCGGTTTGGCCGGGGACAGGCGAGTGGCAGACGCGTTGGAAAAGTTTTCCGCTGGAGGAGGAGGAGGAGGAGTAATAGCATCCTGCGTGGTATCTTTGTTATTGGTATACCTGTTTCATCCTGATGTACATGTGCATGCAATCTGCGGACCCTAACGGTGTATTTGTGTGGCAGCCAGCCGCTGCGGGCTAGGTACTCCATTACCCCTGAAAATCTGTATCCCCAGCCCCGACTGTGTGAGCATAGTTGCTCTGTTCAGTTAAATATAGGAACTGGTGTGTGCAATGGGGTTCCTGGAAGAGAGCGCGAATGAAAAGTCTAACCGCTGTGGACCCAACGGACCGACGGCTGGTTGGTCCAACTCCAGCATTCGCTGATAAAGCAGACATCAGTGCCCTGAGCTTCGCGTTGCACTCTTCGTCCCTCACCCCTCCTGTCTGCCGTTTCAAAACTATGGCTGATTGGCACGGTCCATCCAAGGGTTTGCGCAGGCAGAGACTCAAAGCTGTGAGCGCCTGTCCAGCGTGCCGTTCGAGGAAGACAAAATGCGACGGAACGCGTCCAGGTATTGAAGCTCTCCGATGCTCTTCCACCTCAGAAAGGGACCCATGGGGCTGACAGGTGCAATGCAGCATGCACACGAATCCGACCCCTAGCTCAAAAGCCACGGGAGATTACTGGCCAGGTTTCTCATAAAGGCGCGGAACACACCGAACCTGTGCAACGGGGAGGGGGTTTTTCGCCCCCATCCCTCCAGACCCCGCCAGGCTCGGAGGTTGGGATACCTTCCAACGCGGCTCCTGTGTCCGAGGCTACTGGTCATAAAGAGACAGATACAGACGCCCAACCCGACCCTGACCAAATTCAAGTATTCTACACCACCCACGGCCGTTTCGCAGGGCAGGTCGCTGCCGCGATAGACAAGCGGGCGGGTCTTGTTCCTGCCCACTCTCATCGGGTTCCCCTTGTGGATGCGCCGTTATTTGAGAACCTGAACCTGTCTACTAACGTGACAGCATTCCAACATTTGACCGAGCTGCCTTCCCGAGGGTATGCGGACCAGCTGGTTGATATATACTGGCGACAAATCGACCCCATCGAGCCCGTATTAGACCATCAACGCTTCATGCAAAATTATGAAAGAACCTATACATCATCTCCAAACTCCAACAATACAGACTATGATATTTGGGTCGCCATGTTCAACCTCGTGTTCGCCCTGGCAGTCCAAAGACAGGAGCACATCGCGCGAGAGGAGAGAAACGAGACGGCGAATGGCTTCTTTCTCCGCGCCTGGGGCTTGCTTCCAGCGGAGACTATGCTGTGGCGGCCTGCGTCTATCGAGCTTGCGCAATGCATGTTCTTGATCAATCGCTACTTGCATTGCACCAGCGACCAGCACAAAACGTGGATCACGGCGGGTCTGGCTATCCGCATCGCACAGAGCTTGTGCTGCCACATCGGAGAAACGCCATCGTCGTGGAGCGCGGCTGATGAAGCTATCCTGAAGGAGAAGGTTTGGGCGACTTGTGTGTCTCTGGACCGGTCCGTTCCCATATGTTTCCCTTCGATATCTCCTGCCTTATCTATGTCCGTCTGGCTATAGCTAATTCCTGCATAGCTGCATTTCTTGGTCCCTTGGCAAGACATCGGCACTGATGCTCGTCCCGATTCCAACGAGCTCCACCCACGGGAGGAGACAAGCGGGTACGATGCGCACTACACTACACTCGAGGCTATATGAAATCGGTGCCCAAATCCAACTCGCGCAGATCCAGACGCGAACCGGTCTTCCCGCACGGTCGCGCCCGCCGATCGCGCCCTTGCAGCAGGAGGAGTATTGCCACGTGGCATTGCACCTCGATGCTCTTCTACGGCAGTGGGAAACCAGTCTGCCGACCGATTGGCAATTGTTGAAGTTTACGACCGCTGGTGATACACCGTCGTGCGGCGAGCGATATGTGCTGCATCTCCGGTAAGTTACATATCTGAAAACGAAAACAGTACATCCATATGTACTTTGATTCCCTGCATACTTACGCGCCTCCGCAGCTACCTTCATCACCGAATATTCCTCTTCAGGCCCATGCTCGCCCGCTTCTACTCCATGAAACCCGTCCCTCCCGCTCTAAACACGGCAGCACCAAGCCTAAGCTCGCCCCTCCTGCGCGAAGGCGCAACACTGTGCATCGAAGCAGCGCAGAAAATCGCCTCCCTAGTCCTCGAAACAATGACCGCGCCTGCTGAATATGTCGGGATCCTGCCCTGGTGGTACCGGATCTACTTCCTGCACATTGCGGCCTCCAATTTTCTCGCCGCCATGTTTCGCCCGGAGCTGTTCACAGCTTCAGTTGCGCGGTCTTGGGATTCGGTATTATTGGCGTTGCGAGCGCATGAGAATCTCAGTCTCTATATTACAAACTGTATCCACACCCTCGAGGCCCTGGCAGCCAAGATCAATCCTACGGCTCTCCATAATATCCATAATAGTCTTCCCAATGAGGGTTCGCATCTAGAACATGGGCGGTTGGCGCCTGAGCTTTGCTTTGATGATATTTTTCAAGATATGAATTTCGATTTTGATAGTTTTATCTTTGGGGTGGGGGATTTTGAAAGTGGGTCGGTCTAGGGGTATGTATAGTAGGGGATAACACCCATTCTTGATACGTATATTTGTGTGAACAGTTAGAATGAAGTAAACTATTCCAACGACAATAAGAAGAGCTGCAGGGAATAAGGGATTTGAGGGACAGCAGAGTCTGCGCAGTAGATCGAGATCATCATTGACGGTTGATTAGGTCGACCAGCCAGCCCCTCAAAGCCTTAGGATCGCTTTACATCCAACCAATTATTGTCTTTATCTGCAGTCTCCGCGCCATGGACCGAGGAGCGTGATGACAAATTGGAGGGCGGGAGAATTTAGTTTCAATTAAAGACGAAGGGGCAGACCGCCAAAGACACCGGCGAGGAACCTGGCGAAGGAGAGGTGGGAACTGGCCGTTCCGATATGCAGGTTCATCAACCCCGCACCTGACCAGATTTAGAATCAGCACTGGGCTGGCTCTTCATATTTCACTTGATCAGAAAGCTCCTTGATTTATGTTGCTGTCTCCAAAGCTAACCTCACCTATATCTTCTGGGCGCAAACGTAGAGCCTTGATTCGCCGGGAGGGAACCCCTCTTCATGTATCACCACTATATTACCCAATCAATATTGACGCACTTTGCGCCTAAAGAAAGCAAGACGAAAAGGTTTAAAGTGTTTGAAGTTGTGGTTTGGACACTGTCTGGTTCAAACATAGGCGCTTATAGGATGAGATTATCCATGTTGTTGGATACATCCAGCAAACTCCCTCTGGGAGAGGTTGCAAAGACTTGCAGCGCGCAGAGTCTGTACTGAAATATGAAAGATACAAGCACGATGAGGATAGGGCACCTCTTCGGGAGATTGGTTTTAAAGGTCGGCACGATAGCCGCTAAGGTTTGGTTTAAAATGTCGATCACATCAACATCGCCAAGAAAAATATTTAATCTATCATCTTTTCAAATTCATGGATCTGTCCGTTAGACGATGAAAGTTGTGCAGACTGGGAGACGAGAATCCATACAGTGAGAGTAACTAATATATTAAGTTTTAGTTGCAGTTTTGAACGGCCAGCGGGAATGGTCGCCCCGTCAGTCCCCCACGATCCTGGTTTGAGCAGCTGCTTTATCTCTTGTTTGGAGACGAGCAGTGATAACATCTTGGGAATGGAGCGGACCCCGATGGGACTGCTACAGCCTACGCATATCGTCATTTCATAACCTTATAACCATAGGCCTGCCTTAACGAGACGCTGTTCGGCTGCGAAGGTGATACATAATCATGCCCTGGTGTTGAAATGAACAAGGAAAGGCTCCACCTTCAATAGAGAGACAAGTCACAATGCAGCTTATCCTCCGATTAGCCCCACAGTGGGCATTGTGTTTTGCATCGAGACTCAGTGCTGGTAGTCACTACTCTCTTATGCTCTGAACATGGCCGGAGAGCCGTATCCAGAGAGGCGCGTGACTAGTTCTATGTTGCACAGTAATGGCAGGCAGGATTTAAATCCTTGTATAAATTCCTCTAACACTGAGTTTACCGTTAGATAGCGCTCGATCAGTTATATTTCCAAACGTTATGGGTTCTTTAGTTGATTATGGACAACATCTTTATGTGTGAATCTTGTACAAAATCCTTGGTAGCCTAAGCGCTCCGCTTTTGCTATATTTGAATAGGCCGTAGCGCCGGGAGACGAGAGGGATTCACCAGCGATTGAAGCGAAGCGGGCTTACCTTTCTTTGGATTTGCTATTATAAGTGGGGTCACTGATATTTATAGTAACACTTGTGAAATGTCATGTCAAGCCCACGAGGCATAAGAGTATAATGTACTTGACAAAACAAGCTGATTCGCGGCATGATATTTCTTCGGTTATCAGCTAACCAGAGGTCAATTCTTCACTTGAACAACTTTATATATTTCGTAATTCCTTGTTAACATTCCTTCTAGTCTTTTGCACCCCCCGTCATACGTTTCCTGACCTCGTTTGGAGACGGTGCACTAGGTTTCGTGCTCGGTCCAGGAGATTGTTGTTCAGAACCCATTCTTGACGAAAAGGCATTTGGCGTCTTCCTACCCTCATGGACGAATTGCGGATTCGCAGCACCCGCTGCGGTATGGCCAGAACCACTGTTTAACGCCCCAAAGCGACTGCTATAACGATTCTCAACTAGATGCTGAAGCTCCCCTGCTGCCATTGAGCCAACTAACTGTGCGGAGTTCCCTGTGGAGGTAGCCTTCCTGACGTCGAATAGATCCGCCAAAGTTGTCACCACTACCTGGTCGCTATCACCATCAGCAACCACCTCACCTACTTTGAAAATCTTCTGGTTAGAAATATCGCTAGCCACTTGGCACACTTCGAGACACTGTTTCGAAATATCGAGATCTTGCTGTAAACGTAATCGCTCATTTCCGTCTCCGGAGTCCCCGTTCATAATCAAGCCGTCCAGGCGTTTTTGAAGGTGCACGATGATCTCCACGAACCGCTGCTGATTCTCATTCAGGGCTTGGCGTGTGAGATTTTGCGCTTCGAATTGCTGTTGCCCGATTTCTTCCTCGGAAAGACCCTTAGGCGAATCTTGGTGTAGGACTGTTTGTCGTGTGGTCAACGATTCGATATAAGATTTCGCATCTTCACAGATACGGAGGCATTGCTCAGTAACTGCTCGTTCATCTTCCAAGTCTGTGCTTCCATCTGAATACTCGGTATTTCCAGTGGTAAGCTGGGATAATTTCTCGTCGATGCGCATTAGCTGCTCCTTGAGACCATATGAAGTGTCCTTGATCATCTCATTGTACTCTTCAATAACTTTGTGGGAGACTTTAGACGTATGCCTTGAAAGGATGTGAGCAAAATTTCGATGTAGAAGCGGGGGTTTGCAACTAACATTGTAATGATGCCTAGCCCAACCGAAATGGTAGATTTATATCCCGCAACAGTCTCGATAAACTCGTTGATATCGCCTCTCATAAATTCCATTCTTGTCCAATCTCGAAAGCCTGTCTTTGACTTTTTGGCGAAAATTTTAATGGAGTCTTCAAACTCGCCGCATAATTGACTGCATCGATCAACAGGACCTTGGAGAAGCGCCAGTACTGATGCATCGGTATCGACCGCAATTTTTAATAGTTCAAGGATTTTAGTGAGATCCTCCAGCTCATTCTGGAGTCTGCCTAACGTTTTATTACGCTCTTTGAAGCGCCTGACAGTTTCCTTGAGCGTGGTTGCCGATTGAATGGCAGCGGTAATGATGGCTAGCACAGAGGCAGAAATGCTAACAGGGTCCATGTTGATGTAATATCCGTTGGTAACGAAGATGCGAGAAGGTAAGTGAGGATGTGCGGCTGACAGTGGGGTGCGGTGGGACTTTTTAAATAGGGATGAGGTACTGGAGCTGGCCCCGCTGCGTTGCCGCCTCCAGCTCCGTCGCCCCCGTTTCCACCGCTTATTGGCCAGAAGTTAGCGCCGTGACACGACCATCTGTGTGACCAGTCTTATCACACCTTGCACCGCCCTGCCTGCGAGCCTGCTTACATTTGTACAATATGGGCAGGTGCTCTAGGAGCTGGTCGCCTGCCGCACATGAAAGTAGTTGGGATGGGAAATAGATTCACTCCTAAATCTACGCAATATCATCGTTGAACTGTTATGAGGCAGCAATCTCACTTGGATAATAGTGCCTCAGAGGCACAGGACTCCTTGGAAACCCGCCACCCTTCTTGTCGCTCCAGCCAGCTTTGAAATAAAAAGAATTCTTACATTAAAAGACGAAAGGCCTTCGATGGTTCTTAATGAATCTTACCCAACAGCAGACCTTAAGTGGGTTCTGCACAAGTGATGGAGCATGTGAACAACCGACACAACTCAGCAATCACCTGACACACTGCCCCGCCTTAAGCATGGACGACTACGAGAATTAGGGATTCAATCCATTAGGTGTCATAGCGTAATGATGGGTAATCTTATTCTGGATATAGGGGTATCCACACACGCAATCGGGCTCTTTATCAGCTTTTGGGGCATGTCGATGAGCCAGTCAATGGGCGGTACCTGGTGGCTGTGTGCACAGGGTTGATCTTCCAATATGTAGACTTTTTCCGGTCCTCAACAGCTTCTCGGAGAGAAATCCAGTAGGGGATCCACGAGCAAGAACTGCAATAAGAAGCTAGCTCCATCCTTTTGACAGGTATTTTTCGGAATCGGGAACTGATTTCGAGGTCTGACTTTTCTCCATCGCTTAGGGCTGGGTTTAGATCTGCGCTTTGTTCAAGTAAGCAACGTATAGCCTCTTCAGTACAGCACGTAGTTGCGTAGTACATGATGTTGAAGCCGTTCGTGTGGCGGGCATTTGGATTGACTTCCTTGCCAACCAGGTAGCATACCATGTCTGATTAGGAATGCAGCGCGGCAAAAGATCGTCTAGGATACTGGTGGGTGGTAGATCTAGAACTGAGGCTATAGGAGAGGATGGTTTTGATAATGGGCAAGTTTCCCTAATAGCAGCGACGCATAAAAGTCTCTCCGTAAGTGGGCGATAGTCGTCATACCGATCGGGCATTTATGTATTCGTTGACTCTCACTAAGTAGAATGAATCCAATTATATTCGTTTAGCAATTTCTCATGGGTATCGCGCTCTCGCTTCCGCTACTTTTTGGTTTCATATTATTGTAAAAGAACACCTGGGTACTATGCCACGGACAAAGCAGCATGCCATGAAGCTCTCTCGGCGCTGCAGTATACACAGCTCTCAGAGAAGACAGCTAATATGGAGTCGGATCTATCTGATTCATCGATATTAAGAGCCAAGAGCGTCCAAAATCCGTTTAAGCCCCTCATCCAGCAGCTCACGGTTCTGCGAAAATGTGATGCGGAACCATCCGGGCTGTTCACTGCCAAAATCCTCGCCAATCCCAAGGTGCACCTTGCGCAGCGCGAATTTCTCTGCCAGTTCCCTACTTTTCACCCACCTTGCAGACTCGCTGCCATCGAAGGATCCTCCCTGGGGCTGTGGCTTGAGATATGGTGTCAACAGATCAGCCCAGATAAAAAATCCGGCATTGGATCCTCTCGCGTATGGTATCCCATGGGCATCCAGGAAGGCGGTTACATATCCATAGGTTACCGCGAGAGTCTTGTTGTTCTCGGCGACGAAGCTATCCACAAACTCTTTGTCGTTAAGAATGGAGGCTGTGAAGTAGTCTCCTAGGCCGCAGACTGAGCTGTATTGCGCAGCTCGTCGAACCGCCTCAAGAAGGTCAGGGTTCCCCTGGGAAATCACCGCACCAAGCCGCATTCCGTTTGCTCCGAAATCTTTGCTGACCCCCCATAGCACATGGACAAGAGCTGGATCGATCAACCCGTCGCAGTCGATAGAGAGCACGGAGGTAAACTCTTCCATGTCCACGTCCCCATCCCGACCGCTTCTCCAGACCGACAAAGCATAGATCTCGTCGCTGACCAGGTGGACGCTATACCTTTGACAGATTTTCATGAGTTCAACAATGAAAGCCCGAGAATAGCAGCGACCGAGCGGGTTGTGTGGGCTACAGAGCATGATCGCTCGAATGGCGCATCCCTCCTCCCCCTCCCGCGAGCGGACGATAGCTTCTTCGTACCGAGACGCTACGGAAACATCCAGGGGGTCGGCTCCGTCGAACCTAACCTGGATAAGCTTCGACCCCGGTCGCAGGCAGATGTCTCGGTTGAACCCCCGAAAATATGGGCGACCCACGAGGATCCCGTCTCCCGGGTCACACAGCGCCCAAGAGCAGTGCTCGATTCCAGATGCAGCGCCGTTTGTAGCGAGAATATGCGATCCCTTGAGCGGGGTTGCTGGTTTCACGTAGCGATTCAGCACATTTGCAATCGCAGTCTTGAGCCGGGGAGAGCCGGTGATTGTGTCGTTCAACAGGAGGTGTTGTGCGGAGAGTTTGAGGCCGGCACTCGCGCGCTGAAGGAGCTTCTCTTGCATGAGAGTGTTATCTGCCACGCCTAAAGTAACGTATCCATCGGGGTTGGTTTGTGGGTGCCAGATGTTGGTGAGGATATCCCAGAGCGCGTTGCTGGTAGTTTTCAGAGAGGATCCTGCTCGTAGAGACAGAGTATCAGCGGTGGTGTCATGCTGCTCTGTGGGTGCGGCAGACATGGTTATCGGAGTTGGGGGTCGTGAAAAATCTGGACTCAAAATTCAATTGATTTATAGTCTTTTCCCCTATGACTTATACGGCTTTCTGAGGTCTCAGCCTTGTGATGACTCTCTGTGCCTGTCTGGCGCAGGTGGGGTTTCCCGCGCCTTCCAAATACATGCGCTTGGGCCAATGACGGGGAAATAAAGACCAAGTGTCCAATAGTATCATCGGACCTAAAATCCAAGTGCCAGCTTCCAATCTCTAACAGCAACCTAGTTCGCCTTCTATACCCTCCTCGGTCGGCGTCCGTCGTGTTAGATTTGCGTATCTATCATCGGAACACCCCAAGACAAACACTCGCCACAGGACCATATAAATAGAAGTAGGAGTAACACGTTGGCAGGGACCTGTTTTGCCGGGAGGCCATCGAACCTCCCTCCTCTGTCCAAGATCCACACATGCTATCCATGATGCGTAGTTCGGGACATCATTGGTCAACTCCTCCACAGGACAGAGGCCCACCCAAGTTAACTTCCAATTAGGGAAAGGTTTGAGCTCTGGACCATGGATTGAAAAATGCAACGAGGGCTTGAAGACTGTGTGTGGACCTGGGAAAGTCCGCAAGTCCGTTGCTACATCGATCGATAATTGAGTGTCGTCATAAAGACCCACCTGTAACAACTTCCAATTCCGGTAGTTCATCACTCTGAGCCCTATACACCTCATTAAGGCATGAAATGGACTTTGATGTATGTATCTTGTAAGTTCTTTGAGGTAAGGATGAATAATCCTGATTTCGCCTCCCAGTCCCGCCTATTTATATTCCCCTGGTTCGCCCCGAGAGTCCAAAGTTTATTATCCAAATATAGTGAACATATTTCAGTCGACTTTACTCAAAACCCCCCAACATCAGAATGTGCCAGCACGAGGTCGGGGCCCACGGCTGGAATGCCGTTCCAGTCGATGCAGGAGCCATCTTTGGCGATAAACCGTTCATTAATGAACCAAAGCCCATCGCAATGGACGAGATAAAGTTCCCTACCGAGGACCCCATTGTCAGCAAGACTATTGAATATGCCAAACGGGTTCTGCATCCTGAGACATTCAACCACTCAATGAGAGTCTATTACTACGGTACGTTCGTTCTCCATTGCCACTGCAGTTTATCCCTTCCACACTCCCTTCCCCCCTCCCCTCTTTGTCCGAGCTCCTCGGAACTAATAAATTCACGCAAGGAATGGCCATTACAACCCACCAATTCCCTGAGCAAGCCGCGGCCCTCAGCCCTGTAACTTGGGCCCTAACCTGCCTACTACACGACCTCGGCACGGCAGAGGAGAACCTCACCGTGACGCGGATGTCATTCGACCTCTACGGCGGGATCAAAGCGCTGCAAGCCCTGAAGGACTTCGGCGCACCAACCGACCAAGCGGAAGCCGTCGCGGAGGCGATCATCCGGCACCAGGACATGGGCGTGGACGGGACAATCACCTTCCTCGGGCAGCTGATCCAGCTCGCGACGCTGTACGACAATACCGGGGCGCATCCGCGGATTGAGGGGTTTGAAGCGATAATCCACGCCGATACACGCGCGTGGGTTAATGGGGCGCATCCGCGGTTGCGCTGGTGCACTTTCTTTGCGGGGACGATTCGCGAGGAGGAGAGGATCAAGCCGTGGTGTCATTCGACGCATATTGTGGGTTTTGATAAGCAGATTGAGGCGAATACGCTTATGAGGCAGTGGGAGTAGATCATTAATTTTTTCACCGTGGATGAACGGAGCATTAGATGCCGCCTATTCTATACTAACTTCTGATCAAGAGGCTTCAGCAATATGTACATAAAGCCGAGGCTCGCCTTTCAGAAGGAATATCCCCCAAATATATTCGCACAATCCCATTGGCCGAAGCGTGGCGAGAGATAGGAGGATTGATAATCCGATCCGAATCGTCTTCCCCTCCCCATTTCCATTTCCAGAAGTGATTGATAATCACCTAATCCACCTGTGCATCGCGCAGCGCCATCCATATCAAGATATCCATCACAGTCACCAGCGCTCCACATGCCGAAAGCATGCTGGACATGCCGCAGCCGCACCGTTCGATGCGACGAGTCCGGAATCCCGTGTCGGAAATGTGAAAAGGCTGGCTTGGAATGCCGAGACAGGAAGCCGCTGCGATGGGTGCAGGGGATGGCGGTCCGGGGTAAAATGCGGGGGCGGATGTATGAGTCGATGCCGGTGAAGACTAAAGATATAGAATCCATGCACCTTAAGACAGAGCAGGTCCCGTCGATGATGAATAGCCCCCAGTTTGCCCTCCAGGACCCACGCATGCAGAACTTGGATCGGTCGTCGAGATACTACATTGATTACTGTGAGTTTCGTCTTTGTTCTACCACAATAATTGGGGCTTTATGTTGATATTCTCCCAGTTAACGAGCGGGTTTGCAAACTATACATCCTCCATGACAGCGACAACAACCCTTTTCGACGCCTAATTCCATACGCGCTCGAGGATGTAGCTCTACTCAGATCAGTAACTGCACTTGCAGCGCGCCATTTCGCCAACACGGGCCATTCCTTCGACCAGACCGACTCGGCTGTTAGTCCTCGGCACGCAAATGCTAACTTGGGAGCCTTGCTTTTGAAAGCGCAGGCTATCCAAAGCCTCGGTGAGAAACTCACCAACCCGGAGCCGTGTAGCAAGGACACAGTCATGGCGACCATCCTTCTTCTCATCTTTATTGAGCTCCTCGAGTCGGGGCTGGGTGGATGGAATTTCCATCTCAACGGGGCCAGAGGCTTATCCCGGCTTTATCGGTCGCTCGGTCAGTCTGGGGATCGTGGCAGTGCGAGCAATGGCTCCGGTGAAATGGACCAGGACACACGATCGTTTCTTGCAAGGCAATATTCTCTGTACGGTCACCCCTCCTACCCCACTGGCTATGATTGCCTTTGTCTTGATCTCTTACTGACGACAGTTAGGATCGATACACTTGGAGGCGCGCTCTCCCATCCCAAGCCCCTCCGTGAGCTCTCCACCAGTTATGACGCCACTGTTGGGCAAGAGTCCATTGTCCGAAGCTTCCTCGGCTGTCCCGAGTTTCTATTGAAGTCTATAAACTTCTTCTCGAACCAACGACGCGTTACTGGCGGATTGCCCCATGATAGCATAGCCATCCAGGAACATATGCAAGATACCGTCGCGATGCTAGACCTAACCCAACGCTTCGATTCGTTGAAATGGGCATCAGGGTTTCATCCGGCGAGCGGGTCATCTACGCCCAAAATACAGAATCTCAGTATGCTTTCAGAAGCATATAAAACGGCGGCCTTGCTCTATGGAAGACAAGTGCTTGGCACTATGGGATCGGAATTGGTGGTTCCGCAGAACGGCGAGCTGGTCTCGCAGTTACTGGGCTGCACCAATGGGCTCAAGGAGGAAGAAACGTTCTTCAAATGTCTTCTGTGGCCGACGTTTGTTGCTGGCCTCCACTGCCTTGAACATGACCAGCAGGACATGGTCACTGATGCGCTAAAAATGTTGTGGAATTCGACGAATTGTCTGAATGTTATAAATGCCTCCAACATCCTGAAAGACCATTGGGAACGAGTACGGTTCTCAGGAACACAGCATCAATGGTCATCGGGTCTTGCTGAATTGGATCGCCATTGGCTCTTGATATGATAGCAACAAACTGGTAGGTCAGGCAGCATCTGGATATGAACTTCATTATGTAGTGTTCATCAGTACACCAAAGGCATCAAGTACCCAACTCACCAGATTACCCCACCACTTAGACACCCAGCTCATCTAGAAAAAAACGCCAGATTTGTCTTGAACGCGCGGCGTAAACCCTTCAACTTGCTGTCTTACCCACTTTATCATTCAGTGTCCCATCCACCTTTGCTTCCTGAACGGACCCCTCCAAATCCCCCAAGTCCTTCACATTCGATAGCAAAAGCTTCGCATCCGCCGCCGCCGCCGCCGCCGCATAATTCTGGAAGACTTTGTTCTTATGGCTATCAGCGTAGTCGCAAATCCCACGTATCACCAAACAAGGCATCGTATTCACAATTCCTGCAGCTTCCATTTCGAAACAGAGGACGTTGCGTTCCTCGGCCCAGTCGTCACGGAGCTCCGCGTCGCACATGACTGAATTCCCAGATGCGATTGTGCCGTAGTGGATTTGTGGATGAAACAGTTTGTAGGAGTCGTCCGGTCTCGATGCTCGTGTCCGGATTTTCCCCTTGTCACAATGTTTACAGGTATCCTGCTGCGGGACATGAGGGTATTCGCTCCGGAACAGCCGGTCGTGGTCTCTTCCAGGGTATCGGTACTCGCGCCTACAGGCGGCAACCTCTCTTGAAAATTCCTGCAGCGGAGACTGAGAGGAATGTGGATCGGATCGAAGCTTGCCTAGAGCTGTCATGATCAGCCTCGGAGGTGGGTGGAGGAAGCCAGAGGGTGTGAATAGGCCGTTCTCCCTAGCCTTGCCCATGTCGTATTGAATCACACCCGGGTCTGTACCTGTTGGTCTACTCACCACCACATCGCCAAGGCGCATATAGTTCGCTGCAGTAGGAACGCCTCCGCCTATCCCAACGAGAAGTGCAAATTTTATCGAGGGGAATGTTCGCTTCATATTGGCAGCAACGTCGGCGGCTGAGTTAGTCCCATATTCCCCGTCGGGGGGACATGCGGCCACGACCTTGTGCCTGCCCATCTCGCCAAGTATATAGTGGTTCGAGTCGGCGCTAGGGGTTGTGATTTCTTCGCCATCGGCGTGTGCCACGTCAAACAAAGCACGCACCGCAAGTAGCTTTAATTGCAGTGCGCAAACGAGACCGACTTTGTACGCTTGTAGCTTCAAAGCGTTGCCAACCCTTGGTCCCCGGTGCCTAATCCCCGATGGTGGTATCTGCCCGACTGAGGGTGCATTACTAGGTCCTGACACTGAAAGATTAGTCGTTCGGATGCTGTCGCTCTCGCCGCTGTTTCTTGGTCCATACCCACTGGCCGAGTATGGTGGCGAAGTCAGTCCCAGCCTAAGTCTCTTAGAACTTTCTACACTGCCGTGAGCTGGGTCACCGGTCTCCTTCCAGAACCGGGGGATATTTTTGTTGTGCCCAAATATGACTGCGCCGTCTTGGGGTTGACGTGACCCTTTAGCTAGTGGGATATTTGCAAGGCCCGGCAGTAGAATTACTTGGACAACGTCAGAATGCTCATCTCCTTCTTGGCCCGTACAGGTGCAACAGGAGGCAGCTGTGATTGCGTCCGCGTTGAGTCATTCCAGCTGATCCGTCAGCCTAGGTGGGTTTGAAATGGCATCTCCAACGGTCTCCATGATATCTCTCACATCCGAGAGTGAGACTGCAAGATAGTATCTATCTGTCGGTAGCGTGGCCCAGTGCGCGCACGATTGTTCCACTGGAGTCACTATCTCTCCGAATCCCCGTCCTATCAGTGTGACTGCCTGTATAGATCGTGTAAGGTCAACCCAACCCATACCAAGCGGACTCAAACTTGAAACCCTGGGATAGACGGGATCCGAGTCTATCGCTAGGTCGTGAAAGTCCCATCCTTTAATAGAGGGCTTGCCGCCATGCGAGTCCGAAATATTAACCTGATGATCCATGACCCGCTCCAAGAGCCCGAAAACATGCTCCACTCTATCCTTGAAGACGACGGATCCATCATCCTCCCGGTAAAGTTTGAGACCCAGATTCGCGCGGTTGAGGAGGACTTTGATGGCAGAGTCCGACGTGTAAGCAGTGTCTGGTGGTACCTCCTTCAAGTGGTCGACGCGGAAAAGAAACTCTGAGCTAAACTTGTCCTTGCTATTGCTCGAGGGAGGCACGGACAAGATGCAAGAGCGCACTAGTTCCATTGATCAACCAGCCGCTTTTCGTGTCCTCATCCCAGAGAACCACGAATTTCCTCGAGATCCATTTCAGCTTCCGGATGTAGCCGTGTCTCGCCACGTGAAAAGGTGAGTCCTTGTAGCCCATGGTGAACGACTCGCCACCTGAAATTACTTGTCCGCTTGATATTGACACCTGCCGAAGTACGCCCATCGTTCGAGGCCGTAGCAGCTGGGAGCCAGCTACATCATATTCGCCAGCTTCCGTTCCTGCAATACGTGCTCCACGTTAGTATGTGCCTTGTTCAATCCTCATTTCATACATACCAGCGAGGAACTTGGCCTTGGTACACCACCCAAGAACATGACGGCTGACTTGGAGTTGTTCGCTGGAAATTAGGCCAGCTTTATAGGAGTCAGCGAGGCATTCCAGGGACGATACGCGGTCTCCATGCCGACTATGGATGAGGTGCCACACGACCACGTTATCGTATCGATGTGTGGGAATGAGGATCGTAGAGAATCCCTTCAGGACCGTTCTTCCACAAAAGGATCCCACGACCTTCGCTCCTGCAAGGCCCGCCATCATATAAAGTGGCATCTTTAGGCCGGTTCCAGATAGCATCTCGCCTAGTCTCCTTGCAATAGGGAATCCCTTTACTAGCACCAGGTTTCGAAAAAGGTTATGCCAGCATTCGCCAGTACGTACTTCAGTCTGTCGATCAGGTGGTGTCGGGAGGCTTACCTTGAACGCAAACTAACACCTCACCTCGACCAGATATCCTTTTCCTTGCACTTTCGATTTATCTTCAATCACTTGGAGGCGTTTCAGTTTTGGTCGGACACTAGCGACTCCGTCGGGATACTGCGAAGAGCCAAGTGCTGCACCAATCCATGCGAACTGCCTGCGGTTTCTCGCTGTATCCCTAGTCTCTGTCAAATTCAAGTGGATCCCACGGCATAACAATGGTAAGTTTTAAAGACCGCGGCGGATCTCGTCTGCTGAAGTAACGCGGTGACGGCAACGCTTCGAGGATTTTCTCTCGGATACTCTGCGAGGTGTCAAGCGTTGAAGGCATGAGGGAAAATTGCCTTTTGATATCCGTGAGCAGCCACCGATACGCCGGCGGCTTAAGAATAACATCTCGATACATTCCTAATCTTGGAAGTGGCGCATGAAGGTCTTCGTCATCCCACCAAGTCGGGTGCTCTTGGGTTTTGATCTTGATCAGCTCGGGCAGTATTATCTCCATGCACCACTATCTCATCATCAGGTCGAATCCACTCTCCGCTCCCCGGTTCCACTCCTGTATCCCCTGAACCAGCTTCACTATGAGTATACCACATGCTCATGATATCGTCCAGTGGCATTCCGTCACGTTCAAGCGGGTTGTTGCGTTCGAATTCCTCTTCGTACTTGTCGATAAAAGTGGCTGCGATGTACCTATGCGGGTAGAGTGATCAGTGTACATCTTCAATCACAGGCGGCTGGCGAGATTTTAGAACGTACTCCCGGTATTTGTGTATGAATGCCATGATATCTCCATGCGCCTGTGAGACTGTTTCATCCGATGATCCCAACCGCAGTGCAAACGCTTGAAGATAGTCCGGTAGTGCCTTATACATCTGGTGAACTGTCTCATCGCGCATGTCATATGACGGGATCGCAAGTAGTAGCTGCTCGCATAGCGCGACTGCATACGACTCTTTGGCGGGCCCAGGGAGAGTCATGGTATCCGAGTAGATAGTGCTAGTCTCGTCTCCGGCATTTATGTCGAAGACGTCCGTAGGAATTGTCGACTCGACTGTGCCAGCGGAAAATATTTGATCGGACTCGTAAGCAGTTCCTGTCGCAGTTCCTTCTACAGTTTGAGTCCAAGAGCCAACATCAGAGTTGGACGACGAAGACTCTTCCTCCTCCGAGGTCAAGGAGACGTAGTCTTCCACTATCTCTTCGGCGTGCACGCTTTCAGACTCAGCTCGTTCCTGGCTGGTCAGAGGTAGAGGTTGCTGCACTGAAGCTTGAGCAAAAGGTAGTTCTATTCTCGAATCCAGTAGTGGCTTTTTTTCTTGAACAATTCTTTTTTGGCCAGCGGGTTTCCTGCCAGGTTTCGATCGACATGACAGATTTCTCACCTGGGCAACTGGCGCACACGTTGCGCCCAAGACTTCGGTTCAAGCTCATTTCCTGTACATACCTCGAATCATTAGTTCTTCTCCAAGCCCATGCAATCATTTCATCCGGGTCTTGTGGGTGCTCTGGGGACTTTCTCTGCTCACCTTGTAGTTTCTCATATTCTGTAGCCGCACACTCAAGCATGTATTGCACATTCCTAGCATTCTGTCGCCTAAAATGATCCACTTGTAAGACCAGGCGCTCAAGATATTTCAATGCGAATTTGACTATTTGTCCTTCTCCTTCACGACGTTGAGTTGCCTTGCTGATCAAGCGGCGATGGGTCGAGCTAACCACCGTATTTAGTTTCAACGACTTCAACCCATGCGGACGCACAAAGAAACTATCGCAGAAACCTGTTGCAGGCTCGCTCATCTGTTCGACTGTGTATTTTAGTACCCCTTCTGCACCCTCCTCCATATAGGCAAATAGAACACTGATTATGCAACCAAGGGACAAGATATCAGCTCTTGTTCCGTCTTGGTCGGGCTCATACACTTCCGGTGCCATGTAGGTGCCTGCGCAGTCGAGATTCAAGGCTGGCGCTGAAGTTGACGCTGAGGCTGCGCTCGAAAGTCACATTGCTTTTTCTCATTTACTTTTTCTGCACATCGCAAAAAAAGCCGCCAACATTCGTGGGGACATCGGACTCTCTGGGATTGTTGTAGTGTTTATCGTGGAGGGGTAATCCACAGGATGATGGCTAGGAAGCGCGATCGGTTTGTTTATATGGATTCTTTATCATACTTCCAGAATCACTTGCAACAATATAGTGAGTGGGGCGGGGCCAAGATATATATTTGTCGGTGCGAATCTTTCATATTGCGTCAAGCCGCGTCCAAAGAGATGGAGATTCAGACAAACCATGGATTTCCGAAAAGAGTGGGAGATGGAAGGAAAAGCTCAAGTCCCTCCTGGGCGAAAGGGTAAAAAAAAAGGAAGGGAACGATGGGAGTTGTTCTAAGGAGGGGCAAAAAAAGAAGGTCCATCCCGGGTTCGAACCGGGGCTTTCAGAAGTTATGAAACAACTTCGAATCAAAACCTGACGTCCTGACCACTAGACAAATGGACCAGATTGTGATGGTGGGCCACCATAATAAGGTCTACCAACAATGTCCACCACGGTGCCTGGATTTGCCACCGTCGTGATGGTGGTGTCATCCACGGTGTCAAATGGACCTGGTGGGGCGAGTTCTGACACTGTCGACTCCACACAAGCTTAGTCTCAGACTCGCATGTGAATCTTGGAGATTGCTATAACCAGCTCTATCGGACAATTCAAGGTACAGCATACAAAGCTGGCATCGGCTCTGTACCACATAACCGAGGACGTTTGCCGCATACTGATCCCGTTCTTGCCTACACTTGCAGCAAGATTGTGCGTGAACAGCCAAGCCAATCTAGCTCTCTCGATTCAATCACTGCCCTGCTCCGGTTATCGATGATGGGTTCGCTTCCTTCCCTCCGCCCTAAACACCAAGACCCCGATAATATCCTTCGACTGCAAAGCCGGGTGATCCTGCCTCCTCGACGCAAAATCAGCCTGGCCTGCACAAATTGCCGCGCAAAGAAAATCAGAGTATGCTGTTCTGTGCGAAATTGACACGTGAGATCCCATGACTTACAGCCAACTAGTGTGACGGAACAACCCCGTTCTGCTCCGAATGTATCAAGTCGGCTAGCCGGTGCTACTATGAGAATGTCGATAAGCGAAAGAACGAGACGTGGAGGTCGACTATTAGCGATCTTGAGCTGAAGAACGGTCAACTTGAGAGGATTATCCAGTCCCTGAAATGCAACTCGCTCCCAGAAGCAGTTGAGAGGCTTCAGCAACTTCGCGGCGGCCTGCCTACGCCCTCCCAGAGCCTTGGGCAAACTGTGACTCCCACCTCGAGTGAGAGCTCGGGTTATGGACTGGGACTTGCAGCGGCAACGTATCAGCTTCCACTTACACCCAGCTCTCGGCCATCTTTCTCGAGAAGCGTTTCAAGTGAACCCCTGGTCGACCTGGGATACGTCAATCTTCCTACGGAAGAAATGACTCGCCATGCCGTCTCGTCGTTCATGCGCTGCGGCTCGACACTCTTCCACGTCATGTCAAAACAGTGTTCTGAAGATCTAATCGACAAAATATACAGGGAGCGTGCTGGGGTAACTAGTAGCGATATATGTCAGCTGTGTGCGCTTGCCGCAGTTGGGAGCCAGTACTGCACCAACGAGATCCCGGCGTTTGCCACAGAGATTTACTACCAGCATGCCTTTTCGCTCTTTGAGAACTCGGATGGTGATGATCTGATTTATATGCGCGTCTTTGCCTGTCTTTCGGTGTATCTGATTTTGTTGAAGAGTACCAGTGCAAGGACTATGACCGGTAAGCTAAGCTGCGATTTTCATAGTATGCCACACACTGACTAGCGACAGCATCCGGTCTAAACATGGCGCGGACTAATATGCAGAATCGGCTCCAAGACACGAATGAAGAAGACCGGCTGGAATGGGCTAGGGTTTATCGAACACTGGCCTTTACCGAGTGGTAAGCGGAACGATGATGACGCGCTGACATCCCGAGTACTGACAGATGTAGTTGGCTATCGTCCACACTTGGCTATGAATGCGGGCTGTGGCCAGAAGAGATCCAGCTCGTTAGTAACTCCGCTCATCTAATGAAATTCTCACTAATCTTGCCAGATTGCCGACCTCGCTGACTCGGAGACAGCGATAAACCCCGACAACCAAATCTGCACCAGACTGATCCAACGCCACGTCTTCAAAATCGCTCTCCTCTCCGCGAGGGTTTTCCATGACCTTAGTTCAACCAACCGTCTTTCATTGAACGACCTTCAAACCCTCTCCGATAAGCTCGATACCTGGCATGAAGAACTACCTGAATCAATACACCTAAGCTCGCTCACCTCCCCCAATAGCGGCACATCCGACAGTGCAAAACGCCCCCTCCTCTTCATGCACATGATTCACATCTCCTCCCATCTTTCTATTTTCGAGCGCGTCATGCACATGGCGTTGAAAGAAGCCCTGGGAACATCGGATAAACTCATGGTTCAGAAGGTATTCAGCTTCCCAGCTGACTTGCTCGAGACCTACGGCTCGTTCGCTCAGCAGCTCGCGCGCATAATAAAACTCCTATACGACGAAGAATGTGTCCTTGCCCGCTGCTGGCTGACAATGTAAGTCAAGCATTGCTGGTGTTGTGTCGTCTCGACTAATCAGCTACTAACGAAAAGTCCCAGTCATGCATCCTTTCACGCAGCCGTCGTCTTACTCATGATGGCCACAAAGCACCTAGCCCTCGGCACTCCACAGGATCCTGTCCTGCAAGATTTAGAGCATGTCCGCGTTTGCCTACAAATTCTGCACTTCTGCGAGAACTATGACATCGCAGCAATGCGACTCATCGACGTCGTTGGGCCGCTCGCAGCACGCGTGCGGCACACGATTGAAAAACCCTACAACGCGGATAAGGTGGCGCCCACGTTCTCGCTTTCCGAAACTAGTGATTATCCTAGGATCTCGGCGCCCCTGGCCCATGTCGTGCACCAGTTGGTGGGCGCGATGGGAATGAGGTATCAGGAGATTTGGGTGTGAATCTATCTTTCATCTTACTAGCACATTTCCCGTGATAGGTTAATCGCTTGACCGCTTGCTGTTGATCCTGCCGAGGTCTTTGTTTGTTTCCATTCCTAGGTTACTCATATTGTCGTTTTCGGGGTATACAGGTTGCACCAATGCTCAGACTCGGATGGAGCTATCCGGGGACAACAAAGGCCTGGCTGCAACATGTCTTATTCGGTGTATCCAAATTGCATTAGGGCCTAGCAAACTGCGCACAGGCACCTGAAAGAACTCGGGTAGATATTTCCGGGGACAACAACAAAGGCCGGGCTGTAATATGCCACACTTCCAAGACAAGTGCCAGCACTTGTGGTCAGTAGTATCTCGGCTCTTGTTTGTGGTGCGCTTCGCAAACGTTTTTACGTTAAAACATCCCAGTAGCCCACCAAGGGTCAGTTAACCACTATATATAAAGCCTTCTCATCTGGTAGTTTGAGTCAATGATTCCGTCTTTTACATATCCCCTTTGCTACCTGAAGTCAAACCTGGTAAAATGAAGCACTTGCTCGCCAGTCGTTTCCTAACCCTCTTCGTCCTCGGGGCATCCGCCGTACGTCCAATCTGCCATCCATTCTGAACAAAGCATCCCCTCCACACCGGAGACTTATCCACTCTCGCTTTGAAGTTGACTAACTTGATGATCCATAAAGTACCCCACCGAGCCCCTTGAACACGCGGTCGCACGCTCGCCCGGAACCTCCTTCGACATAGAACTCGCCACTGGCGGACGATATCGAGATCGATACTCACTTTGCAACTGACCCCGATACTGATGATGATAATGACCGCGAAGTCCGAAAACTCGAACCGAACCTCGCGAAGCCCCACAGTCTCTGCATCTGTACCCGCGCGCCGAGCCCACCTGCAGCGACAAGTCGCTCGCCACCGCAACATCCATTAAAGTAGGAATCAAATACCTCCGCAAGGTGGCCAAGAGAAAGCCGGATAGGCCGTCTGGCTGGGCCCACATGAATGTGAGCGCGTGAGCTGTTCTGAGAACTCGGCGACTTCATGGTGTAATATTGTAAGTTTTACCACCTCACCTCATCTCTCATGCCGGAGCACTCGATGTCGATTTCGATTCTAGTGACCTAGCCGTGACATCTGACCGGGTGACTTGGGGCTAACGTTGAATCCCTTGGATGTTCACCTTAGGACACTCGACACCGAAAAGTGCTGCCCTCATGGCACAATATTGCCGACGGTGCGCAAGCTATCCTCAATAGGTGCGAGAAAAAGAGAAGGGACAAGGTAGCCGGGAAGCTGTTGCATTCAGATCGTTGGGCGGTCGTGATTGATAGCCAGAAATGCTAGCCACATTGTACACGTGATACAGCGCAAATATCTCGGGTCGGGACTTATCCTTCCTGCGTTTCTCTGTGTCTGAGTCTTTCTTCGTGTCTTTAATAACATTAGGATGCCTACATCTCTAGCAAGGGCCTGTGAACACGCCCGTGGCGCACTAAGGCATGTGCCAAAGCTTGTATGTCTTGGATATCCTTTGTGGCGCTCTTCACAAAGGTCTCATATACAGCTTTACTATAGCCTACAAAGCACAGTTACAATATAAAAACTCTCTCCTCCTGTTGCATATGTACTTGATTTTCTACAAGGGTCGACAGCCTTCCCTTAAGTTCGACATAATTCATGTACTTGAGTCCACGCTTGGATCGGCACGCCGGAATTCAAGAAAGCTAAGACACAGAGGGCAAGCTCACATGCACAAGCGGGAAAAGCAATTTACAACCACACAAAACTTCCAGCGCCACCCTCGCAAACGGAAGCTTGAATTTATTTGGAATTCACTTCCCTCGATGCGAATTTCTCATACGTCAGACTGAATAAAAGTGCATTGGTTGAATGGTGCCTTGTTGGGCAACCTCCGCCTTGCACCGCAGGCTGATATCTATCTCTCTTTGGTCTCAAGATCCGAATTCTTCCCCCAAGCCTCCCTGAAGCTATTGGTTCCTTCGTTCCCTTGAATTACCACCAGCACAGTTCCATCCTTTCACCATGGACAAACAGCCATCAGACCAAAAAGCACCGTCCACGGATCGCGACGACTCAACGCGCCAATTACCCGATCCGACCGAATCAGCACCGCCACTTCGTGGAATTCCGCTGTGGACACTTATTGGTGGGCTGATGTTGGGTGTATATCTGGTTGGCCTTGACATGACCATGCTCGCGACCGTTAGTTCATCGCCTCTATCTCTCTTAGTCGTGCTCATTTCGTTCAGGTGACTCCAACTTTGACAGACTACTTTCAAACCGTCTCCGATATCTCCTGGTACGAGACGGCATATGTTCTCATGGTGTACGTCGCCCAGAAATATACCAACTCACTTCCAACACTGACAGACCCAGTTGCGTGTTCATCCCGCTGGCCGGAAAGGCGTACACTGTATTCTCGAACAAATACGTGTACCTTGCTTCCATGGTGATTTTCCAAGTAGGAAGCTTAATATGTGCCCTTGCTCGGTCTAGTGGCGTCTTCATACTCGGGAGAACAATCAATGGTCTGGGGTCGACCGGCCTCTTAAGCGGTGCCCTGCTCATCATTCTCACGACTTGCCCGCCCAACATCCGACCGGTTGTAACGTCCGCCGCTATGGCACTCATTTCCGTCGGAGCTACAACGGGACCCCAGATTGCCGGCGCCTTGACCGATCAAGTAGGTTGGAGGTGGTGTAAGCGACCTCTTCCTTCAACTTGTGGTAAAGATTGGCTGACCCCTCGTGTAGGTTTCTGGATCTTCCTACCTATTGGCGGCGCCACCATGCTAACCACACTATTCGTGCACATCCCCGAGCAGACCGCGAAGCCTCCTTTGACCCAGGTGATATCAGAGCTATATACCCTGTTCGACCCTATAGGCTTTGCGATTTTCGCCGGCGCAACTGTGATGCTTATCCTGGCGATTACCTGGGGAGGCTCAGAATACACATGGTCCTCTTCAGTGATCATCGGGCTACTATGTGGCTCTGCTGGCGCAGCAGTGCTGCTCGGTTATTGGCTCGTTCGCCACGGGGATGCAGCACTGATCCCTCTGAGCTGCCTGCGTTATCGATCCGTTTCTTTCGGAGGATGGGTCATGCTTCTCCAAGGTGGATGCACGCAGATGGTCGCGTATTATTTACCGTTTTGGTTCCAAGCTGTGAGGGGTGATACTCCCACCGAGAGTGCGGTCTATATTCTTCCGTCTCTGTTGTCAAATATCATTGCCTTGATCACGTTCGGGGCACTCGGTAAGTGCATTCCAGATAGCTGCTGCAAGCATACTACTCGCAACATTACTGACTCCTAGGTCTTTAGTTCGAAAGTTCCTCTATATCCCACCATGGAGTATCCTCGGATCTATGCTCAGCGCAATCGGTTCAGGCCTCTTGTCAACCATCAACCCAGACACACCCATGGCTAAGCTAATCGGGTATCAAATCATCACCAACATAGGCCGAGGGATGGCATTCCAAGTCGTCAGTACCACGCCTTCCACCCCACCCACAGGTAAATCTGGTACTAACCCAATTCACACCTCCGCTACAGCCCGTGATTGCCGTCCAAGAAGAAGTGCCCAGCAAGGACAGCGCAACAGCACTCGCCGTCGTCAACCTCCTCATGAGCCTCGGTAGCTCCGTGGGTATATCAGCTGGCCAGACTATATTTCGCAACAGCCTCTCAGCGCTTCTGCTAGAGTATGCGCCGGGCGTCAATCCTGTATTAATAATCAACGCCGGAGCGACGGAGATTCGAGACCTGGTTGAGCCCTCGCAAGTATCCGGGCTTATTATCGCGTATAGCGAGGCGCTGGTTAGGATGTTTGTAAGCACCCCACCAACCCAACCCCCCACCCAAAAATCCATCGCTTTCTCTAGGATCACATCGCTCGTGGTACGCTTTAATATGCTTATGGTTATACGTACGATTCCTAGTACTTTCCGGTTGCGTGTGGGGTTATCGCGTTCTTTCTGAGTTTTGGGCTAGCATGGGAACGGACTAAAACACCGGATGGAGACAATCAAGCATAGTTTAGTTGAATAAAAACCCGACTGTGCTGCAGATGCTTGACGGGGAAAATGTTCACTGCTAGATCTCAAGCAAGCTGCATATTATTTCTTGTATCCTGAACCGTTTGACATAAGACGAGGCAACCAATGCCCTGAAATGAGAGCGTGCGCAAAAAAAGGCCGCGAATTGTATGCTGAACTGCAAATGCCACGCCTGCTTCTCGTTCGTCAGTTATCTATCTATTTTCGGTCTAGTATACCTTGGCAGGGTACGCTACTGCACGTTTCTGCGATTTTATTAGTTCTTATACTCACATGATTTCGTTTCGCCCCACTCTTGTTATTACGACGTCCTTATTTTATTTCTCTGATGTCGTCGTTGGTCAACCCACATCACTCTCCAAGACAAAACTCCAATCTTTATGCATCGCCATCGACGCATTGACCCGTTTTCGTACCTCGATATGCTTTGATTAATCGAACAAAAGAGGTGTACACAGTATTACCTTTTCATCTTATATCACCCCTTTTTCTAATTTTCCGTTGCCCCGACATACATGAAATAGGCTCAGAGACAACAATGGATTGGGATGTTTTGTGTTTCAATGTTGCAACACTGATTGCAAGCGTTTTTGTCCTTGACTGTGGCGCAGACAAGTTTATCGACCACACCGTCATTGCCCTCTTGACAGCCGGCGCTGAATGGGAAGAGGTCTGCAATTCAGCGCAATCCGATCTACCCTCTACCCTGGCTAACCCCTCCATTAGCTTGCTGTGGTGATCACCGCCATCCTGCAGCATCGCAGCCCCCTAGCCCTTGGGAACGTCATGGGCTCGACTATCTCCAACATTCTCGGCGCCTTTTCTTTGGGGCTATTCTTTTACCCCCAGGGTCTGGAGTTTGAACGCAGCGCAAAGATATACTCGGCCTTGCTATTTGTGGTTACGAAGATCTTCGTGGTGTTAGCATTCTTCAACCAACTAAACCAGATCATCGGTGGCGTCTTCACTGATATATTTGTCTCTACATCGTCTCTATCATCTACGCTGTCCTAGACAGGAGATTGAATAGAATGGACCGCCGGGCGGACTTGATACTATGCATGTGGCCTAGTCATCTACATGGGTTCGGACTATCGTACACCCCAGATAATGCAAACGTCAAGATACATAGTAGTCAGGCCGCCCCGTCCGCCTATTGGGCCGGCGGAGGTCTTGCACCAAAGCCCCTTCCGAGGTGATCTCTCCCCTCGAACGGTGCGGCCACCGCCATCGCTTTCGACCCCGTCTTCTGCCTCGTCCATCGGCTCGGCGGCGGAGTAGGAAGCATCGAACCGTGTGACGCCGCCGCTGTAAATGCGTCAGTAAGGGCAATGGTGGCCACACAAGAGGACGATAGTAACAGCCTGGGAGTCTTACCACTGTGGACAGTTAAAGTTGGTTTGTGTCGGCCGTCGTTCGAGCCACTCTCCCATACAGCCCAAGTGCATGCTCCGTCCACCGGATGATCAGGGCAATGTCAACATCGGACAGACGCAGATCGATATTCAGGAGATGCTGCATCGAGAACTCTACGGGCTCCCACACCAGAAGGTGGTCTTCGCCAGCGTCGTAGACGTCCAAGAGGCGAGGAAAGCTTGGATTTTGTATTGGTTGATAGTCTTGATCCGCGACTTAACAGATGATCAATTCATCTTCAGGCACTGGACATGGACAACACCCTTTCTATGCCCGTGGTGCCGGGCTAAAGTAACATCTCAACCACAGAATGCTTCTACCCCCGCCTTATAGTATTCCCAAGGGCTTTGGTTATAGACTTGGCGGAAAGGATCTTGTGCAACATTCGCCCGTTTCCCCAGTTAAATAAATGGTTTGGGGAGACCTATTGTAGATTTGCTAATGGGATCGGCCCATATTATACACCAGTGTTTATTTCCCGGCATAAGGGTTTGTTAATGCAAAAGTGGATATAACAAGACAAGAAAGTCGAGTAACAAGGCGGTGCTTTTAATAACAAGTTTCGGGCGCTCACAAGAATTATCTGGATGCTTTATCTCGTGACGCGCTAGCATAGTGTAACAGCTCCAAGCTAAGAGGATTTTATTAAGAACAGCATAATGGAATCCATGTGCCAAGTGGGACACCGCCTGCTAAGCAAATAACCATGGCCTTGCTCTACACCAAGTTTGCCCGGGTGGTAAGGTCAGATCCTTATTATGGTGATAATGGTTTGGAGTTCCTCTTCGACAACCGATAACTATACTTGCTGGTTGATCCACGCCATGACCTTATCCACAGTTTCTTTCATAATACTTAAACAGGTGTCTAGTATGCTATTTATAAATATCCACACTCTAGGCACCCTAAATATAGGCAATATCAAGAGCAAAACCATAGGCTAAGAGCCTGTCTAGAAATCTAATAACAGGCTCCCTATTACTAGGCATATTAATAGTCTTTTCTAGGTAATAAGGGGCCCTGATATGCACGCAAAGCTTCCACAAGGGTAAGAGGGTGTCCCACATATCCATCCCCGTGTTCTAGAAGATGTTGGTATTATTTATATCTATAGTATCTAACACTTCCAGTGGAGGAACTAAAGATATCCCACGCTATTTAGTGGTGTCTTTAGTAGTATTTAGGAGCACTATAGGCTCCAAGATAAATATACCCACGGGCGTTGTTAATACCCGGCTGTTAGGAGGGTTAATAGTGGCACTATTAATAGTATCCCCCCTAGGTAACAGAAGAAGGCTCGGAACTACACCTGCCAGATTAGCATTAGTGTAGCACTCTATAGTTCCCAAGTTTGCTCCAACACCTCCTTGGACAGGGTAGTCCAGTCCACATTAACTATATAGGTAAAGGGAATACCGCGTTGTCTAGACACGGGCTCATCCTTATCCCAGACCTTAGGACTATTTTTCAGTATTAGGACCACGGGGGCTTTTATTAGACCAGCCCTAAAATCACCTATAGACAGGACGCTAAAGCCTTTATGGTTGGCCAGCCAGAAAAAGTATTTCCAGAGCCTGGTCTAATCTACTAAAGTAGTTATATCAGGTATCACTGCTACAGCTTCCTAAGTCTAGTAATCGCGAGGCTGGCAGCGGGCGGTCGCCGTTATCTCCAGGCCATATTAAAAGCTAAAGCGCCATTACTCGCGCAGCCCTTGCTGTACTACACCCCTGCCTTGGCCCAGGGGAAGACATCCAATCATGCGGTGCTGGTCAACTAGCATTTTATCAATAGGCATCTTGGTCTTTGGATTATTAATCTGGAGTAATGCTCGCATTACCTTGCGGGCAACGGCCAAATACCGCAAGTTAGAAAAGAAAGTCTGCAGTGTGGGAATAGGAACGCCAATGTTTTGCAGTTAGTTCTAGATAGTATTTTGCTTCGTGCTATCTTGAATAGATAGGAAAAGATTCCTGTTATTTACCCTTTTCTCCAGAAAGTACAGGTTATAATTTAATACCTTTAGAGCACAGGACTGTAGATCTAAACACTTGCGGCATCCGCACCTGCCGCAATCTCCATATTATCTCTGAAGAGCCTGGTAACGAAGGTATATTGTATAAACTTGAGATAGGACAGTATTTCCTAGTGGTAATATTGTTAGCTTCCGGGCTGCCTTCGCTCCATATGTTGACTAGATCGCCTACTTTGTCACACCTTAGGGATATCAGGGTGTGGAGG